>JASAUF010000015.1:0-143362 GCA_030180095.1 Magnolia changhungtana
TTACAATTGAGGATTAGAATTTACTGCTTTCATAGGACTAAGGTCGTTTGCTTTATACATTATTTTAGAATAACTTTCTTTCATGTTTTCACTCTCGTGCTGACCTGCTCTCACACTGTGATCTTTTGAAAAATCTCTCTCAATTCGTTATCTAGGTACTATCTTCCCATCACTTCTCATTTACTGTCATTGTCCCAATTGCATTGCATGCTCATATATCTTTCACATTGAGGACAATGTGGATTATTTTAGGTTGGGGGTGGGAGATTAGGTTTCCTAATCAGTGTTTTCTTGGTCTTGACCAGAAATTATAAATTTTTTTAAATTTTTTCTGGAATTTCTTGTGAATTCGAAGTGATTTTAACAGCCATCTAGGGCACTTAGAATTTCAAGATACATGGTGTTGGTAACTTAAGACTCTTGGATTCAGTATCTGTCAGATTTCACAATTAAGTTTGAATTGTTAATCCAGAATTAGAAATTATAAACATTGAATGATTCATGATTTCACATGTCACATCACGCTTTCACATTAAGGTTTCAGTTTGATATTGAAAGCTAGGTTAACTTGATAATCATTAAGCATGAAAGGAACTGGCCTGGGGAATTTTTCCATCCTGTTCAATAAAAAAAAAAGAGGAGAGAATACCCAGCTATAAGATAGCTGTCTGCGGAAAGGGTTGGGCAAACGAACTTCACCATAGGTTTGCTCCCTATAGGTATAGATTCGATTTCCCATGGTTGACATTTGGAAAGAGTTAGGCGACTGGTCTTCACCATAGGTTTGCTCCCTATAGGTAAGGATTTGATTCTCTCCTTGGCATTACTTTTAATGGAAAAATCAAAAGCTGAAAGAGAAAAAGGACAATCTGTGAAGCAAGTTTGGGTTTAGGTTTGGTTGTCACGAATTCTCTTGTTGGTTACCAATGACATTATGAAATAAAGAATTGAATCTTAATGCTGATAAGCCGAGATTTCACTAAACACCCATTGAACTCAATGTTTAGAATTTTTCTAATTATTGGATTAATGCTTAGAACTTTATTATGAGGATTGTCATGCACTTGAGTCCAGAAGAAAGTAATGCCCAACATTCATAAATCTTAGATTTCTCGTATTTGAATAGTTTTTCAAAATATCACTCGGTTTTATAGAAATTATCTTGTAATTCTCAACTTATTTTTCGCATACTTTGCTTGGGACTAGCAAAATGCTGGTTGGGGGTTGTGTTGAGGGTCAAATATTGCATATTATACCCCATTGATTACCTGATTTTACGAACTGGATACCGTTTAATGCCCCATTTAATCGTATTTGTGTTGCAAGGTGACTTTACGAGCTTGGATTGAAATAGGATGCTAAAAGCACGAATTTAATGCTCTGAAGTCACTAAGGCAAGAGAGGGACCCCACGGGACCAAGATTGACAGATTTACATGCTAGAGATCCGAGAAAATCGAGAAACTGAAACTCGAGTGGCATGGAAGTTAGCTAGAATGCAAGATCACAGGGTTTTCACCATCCATTCAGCTCGAGACTTCATACATGGCCGGCGGACCACAAATTAACCGTACACGTTGAATTTCAGCTACCGGATCCTTGTGGAAGTAGCCTAATGGACAGATCAGCCCATAATTTAGTGATTTGGGGCCCGCCTGATATCTGGATATGCTTCAATCTCGTTGTCAACGCTTTAACAAGGCTGGGGAAAAGGATGGACGGAGCAGATTTGACACGAACATCACAGTGGACCCCACATGAGGTTGTGTGTGCATACAGAGCATGCACACGCGAGCTGCACCATACCGCATGGGTCGGTCAGCAGGCGCTGATTTGACCCAACTCTGCATAAAGATCAGCGTCCGCACCACGCGGACACTGATCTGTATTATGGGCCCCACTCATCATCGGGTTTGATGATCCGAACCGTCTAAGTGCCTCAGGAGGTGGCCACGACCTTATCTAGGTGACCTTTCGAGACCATGCACGCGGTTACAAAATCCTAGCCGTTAAACGTAAGATGGACGACGGACTAAACAAGCTTGTGGGCCACACCTATTTTACTCCAAAAATACTTCTTCCCGGATGGTTTTTCGTCACAAAATCAATGGACGGAGTGGATTTCTCAGACACCTAAAGGAGAGGGCCCCACTGACAGCCAACGCAAGACGGAAGGCTCTGTTTCACAGTCCAAAAAAACTGGACGCTGGGGGCCATACCATGATCACGATCACGGTCGGATTCGTGATCCAAACCGGTCACATGATGGAAAAGGGGGCCTAGACCTCGTCCAAGAAGTCAGATTTGCCAGACGGTATGATCCTTTGACCCAGAAGCACTTCAAAAGCAGCTGTCCATGTATGTGTAATCCGATTTCATTGCAAACTGCGAAACAGAGTCGGTCCAACTCTAAAATCGACTCTAGCATCATCCGACCGACCCATGAGTGCTATAAAAGGGAGAGGCAGCCGTGGGAACAAGGCATCTTGGATTCAACTTTTACGGGGGACGTCAGATAGAGATAGAAAGAGGCAGTGGTTTTTTATTTGTTTAGGTTTATTTATTTGTTTTTTTTTATAATTATGGAGAGATCTAGTCCATCCATGTCAGGCTAAACCTCTTAGCTAGGGCTAAGAGGTGAAGCTTGTAGTGTGATGGAAAGTTCTACGCTCTGATTCATGCCTGAACTGTCTTGATCTTAGTTTGATTTTAAGGAATTTCTCTAGTTGTTAATGATTTGTTATGACTGAAATTACAGGAGATCTGTGATGGCTTAAGTATTTTCTTTTCCTTTATTTTGATGTTAGGAAGCCCTATTGTTCGCCATTGCCCCTTGGACATGGTTGGGTGATGGAACCCTTCCTAACATTCATGCATCTTCTGATTGATTGTGAATTGGTTTAATTCTGTTGTTTACTTTGTCCCATAGGCATGGTTTTATTATGGAATTGATCATAATTCTTCTACCTTTCGTCTTTTTGAAAACTAGATTTAATGAAGTTCAGAATTGATTACCAGGTTATATCTTCCAACTGGATGAAGATGGGACTCGAAGTCCAGTTGAGTTCATGAATCAAGTGTAGATCTCCCTGATCTCTATAAGTGGATTCTTTGAATCCCTAGTTTCCTACCTTTAAATTTTCTAAAGTTTTAGAGTAATATTTCACCATTATTCATTCAATTATCACTCGATTTAGATTAAATCTTATTCTCGTTAATTACAGATTATGTACAGGTTTCAGTCCCTGTGGATTCGACCTCGGTCTTACCGAGTTTATTACTACATCACAACCCTATACTTGGGGAGTGAACACTCCAGCTGCCCCATGCTTGTAGCACGTGGCTCGACAGTGCTCGGCTAATGATCCACTACCACGTGTCTTGTAGGGCTAGCTCATGACGATTTGGCTGCAGTTGTATCAATTTTCCATAAATGCAGAGGGTATCCCTAGGCTATATAAGACCTTGTACCCTTCTTCAGGGGAACTCTCATTTCACGTTTTCTCCTAAGGCATTTGCTGTAGAGGTTTGCTTGAGTAGGCGATTCCGATGACTTGAGTAGGCGATTCCCGCTGGACTGATCAGGCGATTTCCGGTGAGTCTTTCCTACTCCCGGCCTTCTCTCGAGCTTCTTTTCATTTTTGACACTTCACAATATCAAACAGCTCGGAAGAAATTTGAAAAGGATATGCCTATGAGGACGAGTCCGGACAAGAGAACTCGGACTCCAGGTGAGAGGCCTCCGAGGGCCCCCTTAGAGGTGGTACCTCTCTATCCTTAGCCAACCAGAGGCAAAGGATCTGAGCCTCATGGTCTTCCAAGGGACACGAAAAGGATATCCCGAGATCCGAAAGGGAGGGCTATCATAGGTCCTTCAGGGTGGCCGAGCTACAAAGCTCGTCATCGGGGGCTTAATGCTCATCAAATCTCAGATAGACTAGGCTCGAGAATAATTTCAAATCCCTGACTCCATCCGAATTGGCTCACCCGCCCCCAACAACACCCCAGGGGACCCCGCCGAGGGTGACATCGCCATTTTCATTTGCGCTTTGCAATGTGGGCTTCAGCTTCCATTACATCCCTTCATCCGTGCCCTGACTGCACGTCTAAGACTAGCCCCGGGCCAACTCGTTCCCAATTCTTGGAGAATATTGATGGCGTCATACATGATATGACACCAAGCTAGAAACCAGGAGCTGATGCCTGACAAGTTCCTGACACTCTACTAAGCCAAGCATGACCGCAACGAGCCATATTGGTACTACTTTGCTGCCCGAACCCACCAGGGTTTAGGCCTCATCTTCAAACTTCCTTCTTCCAACAAAGATTGGAAGAATAAGTGGTTTTAGGCCTCGGGCGAATGGGAAGCACCTGCGGCTAAACTTAGGAATCAACGAGTCCGAGTACCGACTCTATTTGCTCTCCCAGGTCGGAACTTGAGTGGTGTTAACCTCCTTCATGGTTTCCTGACCCGACCCTTTCTAAGCAAACTTTACCCCTTTTTTATTTTGTAGAATACCCAAAGGGAGCCCCCCCACCCCAACTATCTTCTCTTCAAAAGAATCAGATTGCTATAATGAGGTTGCGCACCGAAGAGCAGCGCGTTTGACATTACGTGATCACTCTGGACAATCTGCATCGGTCCAGACTGACTTAAGTCGCTCCCCTCTGCTCTAAGTGAGTACCTCTTCATCGTACTACAGTCCCCTGAATTTGAAAATTTTCTAACATTCTGCTACTTGTATAGGTATGGTCGAAGCTGCCGGATCTAGGAAAGTTTTTGAATCTAAGAAGAGGAAGCCCTCGCCCCTCAAAGACATGTTGCTTGCCGAACCCCGAGTGAAGATAACTCCTTGAAAGAGGTAGGAGGCTCGAGGTGAGGCTTCAATTTTTGTTGCTACAGCTCCGATTTCTGTTGTTGTAGATTCAGCCGATGTTGTGACAACCGATGTCGTGGGAGTCAGAATGACATCTGCATCTAGATCCAGGATCGCTCGAGCTCAGACCCTCCAATCTGCCATCGTCCGTCAAGCCCTCGAAATCCCCGCACCAGCCTCCCAGCAGCCCTGCATCGCAATCCCGTCATCTTCCGATCACAAGGAGGCCATCCGAGCCGCTGACGCGATGCTCTCCCGTCCTGGGGATGGGGGCACCACAATGGCTGAGGCTCAGGCCTCGGCCGTTAGTGGTACCGGGGAGGCGATAGGGTCTGCTCCTCTTCAGGAGGCTCCTGAGGCTAGAAGATCGAGATTTTCTTCGGGCTATCATATGTCTGGTTTGGTCAACTGTGTAGCGAAACATGCCCCTGAAGAAGAAATTGCTGACCTCCTCACCAAGCGGCACTAGTCCTTCATCAATGACATTGCGTCTATCTGCTACAAGGTAATTCTCATACAAAGATTCTCCCCTCTTGTGCTTTTAAATTGTTCCCGACTCATACTCTCGCCTCAATTCAAGTCATGCCAATGTTCCTGTCAACTCGAGAGAGACTAAGGGAAATAACCAGAAAAGACATGGAGATAGAGGCCCTCTGAAGTGAAGTCGAATCACTTCGGGAGAAACGGGAGGAGCTTCAGGGCTTGTTGTCCAAGGAGAAGCTGAGAGTGTTGTTGTATCAAGGGGATGCTACCAAGCTCCAAGCTCGTTACAATGATATTTCGTCTGAGCTTACGGAGGTCAAAGCTCACCTCGGTTCGGTTGAGGGGAATAATGCTTGTCTGATGGCTGAGTTGGAACGGGCAAAAGTCAATGCTGCAGAAGAATTGAAAGTCGCGGTCGAGGAGGCAAAAGCGGCCCAGCGTACTGAATCCGAGGCTTCAGTTGCCTCGACGATTGCTGTTGCTATTGAGGAATTTAAGTCCTCAACGGAAAGGACCGCCGAAGCTAACAGGTTCTACTTGTGTGGCTACAATGCTTGCGTTGATGACGTCCGAGAGCTATACCCAGACATTAACCTTGATGCTTTTGCTACTGAGGATGCCGAGGGGCCAGCCGATGGAGGTCAGCCTTATCGGGCTCCCGACACCGAGGCTCCCCCTGCTCCTCAGCCTATCGACCCCAATCCTCCTGCTAAGTAGTTTTTAATCTTTTTCTTTCTAAATGATGATTTTTGGACATTTTTAGATGATAATTTTTTAGGCAATTAATCCTTGGTTGATGACATGCTCTTTTATATGTCGATAGTTGAATGATAATGACTGTTAATCTGTCAAATGTTTGTCTAGAGACAAGCTGACCTCCTTTATAAGAGTCTGCTCACCGAAGAGCTCCGTCTCTGCACATGAGCGACAGTTCCTCATAACGTATTCGAAAAATGGGTCGGCCATCCAATCCGATAGCTGACCTTCCCGTAGGACCTTTTCCTTCGTGGGGGTCCCTATAAATTGTGTAGAGCCGAACAACTTTTTGTAGAACATTACTTTTATTAAAACATTTGACTTTCAATGAAACATGTCGACCCTTACATTGCTGCCTTTAGGAGAAGTAGATTTCCAAATGCTCGGCATTCCACGATTGCGGTAGAGGGCGTCCTTCAAGAGTCTCGAGCCAATAAGAACCGGGCTTCGCCGAGCTGACAACTTGGTAAGGACCTTCCCAGTTGGGCCTTAAGGATCCTACTTCAGGCTCTGATGTGTTTTGGAACACACGACGTAAGACGAGATCTCCTGGTCAGAAACGTCTTACCTTGGTCCTAGAGTTGTAGAAATGGGCAACTTGCTGATGTCGAGCTACGATCCGTAGTCTGGTGAGTGCTCTCAATTATTCAACCAGGTTGAGGCTCGTTGTCATTTGATCTGTATTCTGTCCCTCGTGATATGATTGTACTCAGGCAGTGGGAAGCCCTATCTTGACCAAGACGACTACCTCTGCTCCGTATGAGAGAGAGAGAATGGCGTCTCTCCTGTAGCAGTTCGAGTTGTCATTCTATATGCTCATAACACGAACGGTAGCTCGTCGATCCATGCGCCCTTAGCTTTTTCCAGTTTAGTCTTGAGATGACCCTTTATTATTTTGTTCACCGCCTCTACCTATCCATTTGACTGAGGATGCCGTGGTGACGAGTAGGCGTTTCTGATGCCGAGCCCTTGACACATGCCCTTGAACCTGTCGTTATCAAACTGCTTCCTGTTGTCCGAGACAATGGTATGCGGAATACCAAATCGGTAAACGATGTTCTTCTAAACGAAGTCTGTCACCTTCTGCTCGGTGATCTTGGCCACCAGCTCGGCCTCGACCCACTTTGTAAAATAATCCACCGCAACAATTGCATATTTTGTTTATCCCTTGCCCTGGGGTAGAGGACCGATGATGTCGATCCCCCACTGGGCAAATGACCAGGGCCCACTCATAGGGGTCAATTCTTCTACTGGCTGCCTAAGGATGGCTGCAAACCTTTGGCATCTATCGCACCTCCGAGCGAAGTCTTTGGAGTCAGCTTGGATAGTCGGCCAAAAGTATCCTTGACGGATGATTTTCTGAGCCAGGGCTCGGCTCCCAGATTGATTCTCGCATATATCTTTGTGGATTTCTCTGATCACATACTCGGCTTCATCCAGTCGCAGACACCACAGATATGGCTGAGAAAACTCCTTCTTGTATAAGGTATCTCCAATGATAGTGTACCGAACTAATTTAACTCTCAAGCGTCGGGCCACCATTGTCCCCCATTATTCCTTTAGGTGTGGCCCACCTGACCAATGGAACTAGTTGGAATTTGGATGGCCACTCCCTAATCGTGGTGGCCCCACAGCTCAAAAGTATGGTAATTGCCAAATGCCCGAACATATTGCGATCATATTCCCCAACAGATCATGTGTGTAAAAGGTGTAAATATTTCGGATAAGGCAATTGCAACATGCAACATGTTGGCACTATGGAGGGACTTCTGATAAATGATTCTAGATGGTTACTTTACAGGCCATCTATCTAAAATCATTCATAGAAATATCACCGGATGCTTTGAGGGGGAAAAAAAAAGAGCCGATTTATACAGAACTTCATATATGGAGATTAACCATAAATGAGTTTTGCAGCCATGGTGGGTAGTGAAAATACATTGCATCAGCTTTCGTACTTGCGAGATAGGTGGTGGTGGTCCGGTGGAGGGATGGTCATGCGAGCAGTGTTAGGGTGATGGATTGTTGGTCGGGCATCGGGCAGTGGCTGGGTAGAGGGAAGAGAAGAAAGAGAAGAAAGGGGAAAGAGTGGTTAAGGTTGGGGTAGGGTGACGGGCAGCGTTAGGGCGTTTTGTTTTGTTTTTTTTTTTTTTAAACTAATATAGTTATATTTATATTATATATATATTATAATATATTTAATATATATATATATATATATATATAATATTTATTAATATAATCATTAAATGAGCTGAGTCGAGCTCGAGTTCGAGCTTCGAGTCGAGTCGTGTTCGAGTCAAGTTGAGTCGAGTTGAAATGGCCCCTGGTCGAACTCAGCTCGAACTCAACTCGAGCTTCAAAAATCAGCTTGACTCGGCTCGACTCGGCCATTCAAGCCGAGTCAATCCAAGCTGACTCAAGCCGAGTCGAGCAAGTTTTTCGAGCTGACTCGACTCATGAACAACCCTAGTCCTTAGCACTGCTCCTCATATGGTGTGGTCCACTTTCGCCTTGGATCTGTCTTGTTTTTGGTTCCTTACTCTAGAATGATATGAAAAGATAGATGGATGGTTTGCATAAGAGTCATACATCATGGTGGCCCCTTAGTGGCCCTCGGAGCCTCCACCTGTCCCGAGATGCGAACCGGCGGGGGTAGTACCTAATATGCGCCCTTAGAGCTCAGGCATGGATTAGGTACTACCCGAGATAGGTAGAAGCTCCAAGGGCCACCAAGGGGCCACCGTGATTTATGAGTTTTATCCACACCGGTCATTCATTTTAACATATCATTTTAGATAATGAAGCCAAAACTAGCAAATGTCTAATGCCTAAATGGACCACATAGTGGGAATTAAATTCCTACCGTTGAAAATTTCTTAGGAACCACGGAAGTTTTGGATCAAGACTATATTTGTTTTTTCGCTTCATCCAATTGTATCTGACCATATCAACAGGTTGGATGGAAAATAATCGACACAGTGGACCCTAAGAAGGTTTCAATGGTGGGTGTCCTTAGTACTGCTGCTTCCAATGGTGTGGTCCACTTGAGACTTAGATCTGCCTTGGTTTTTGTTCAGCAATCTAAAATGATATGAAAATATGGATGGACGGTGTAGATAAAACTCATAAATCACGGTGACCCCTCAGTGACCCTCGGAGCCTCTGCCTCTCTCGAGCTCATAACTGGGAAGGGTTGAAAGTTGGGCGGGTTGAACCCGACCAACCCATGACTGACCCGACATTGGGTTGGGCTTGGGTAGGATGTATCGAGTCTGATCTCAGGCTTGGGCTATACAAACACCAACCCAATAAAACTTGGGTCGGGCTCGGGTTGAGGTTTTGGGTTGCTCGACCCAACCATAACCCAATCAATATATAAGTTACTTATAAATTATAATTGAGTGTGGATCATATGTGTTGAAGACATAAGAAATTCCGGTGTTGTTGGGTCTCATTGGTCTATATCATTTCCGATGACTCAAGCTAACAAGATATGCTTGATTTCTCTCTCCCAAATAGATATTGGGCTACACAACATGACTTTAAATGAGTAGTTGTCCTGTATTTTAGCTTGTTTGTTTAGAACTACATATATAATTAATAAAATCATAGATATAAAAATAAAACGTGTATTAAAATATAATAAACTAATGCAATCATTAAATATCAGCATGTACCCACCCGATCAACCCGATGGAACCGCTTGGGTTGGGCTTGGGTTGAGAATTCCCAACCCGAGGTTGGTTTGGGTTAGGGTTGAGGTACAAGAACCTTGGGTTGGGCTAGGGTTGACCACCAACCCAACCCAACCCGCCCGACTTTCAGCCCTAGGTAGTACCTCATCTACGCCCTTCGAGCCCGGCTTGAGCTGGAATACTAGGCGTGAAGGCCGGACCTGGACCTAAAATTAAGGCCTGTTTAATAGTCAGGTTGGGTATCAGCTTCGTTTATGAGCCCAGCTCAGCCCTTTTGGGATTTCAGTGGCAATTTATCATATATCATGCATGAGGGGGGCACACTTAATGAACAGTCCAGATCGTGCTGAACTCAGGTTTGGACAGTGTATAATCAAAATGAACCAAGCTTAGGCCAGTCTCTTTTGGGCTCTGTTTAGACTCAGGCCTAAGTTTTAGCTTACTTGCTAGCCTGGACAGCCCCTGGACAAGCCCAATCTTAGCCCGTCGACAACCTTATGCAAATCTCTACCAACTAATAATTTTTTATATTCAAATGAATCTATAAAATACTAATAGCTGGTCGGTCAAGCGATCATTGGTTTCTCCATTTAATAATTAGATTAACTTAATTTTTGGAGCATCCTATTTTTATAATAGGACAACCCGGTTGTACGGCCATACTTAATTTTTCGGGCATCCCATTTTCATATTAATGGGACAACCTTTCTTGAAGGGCAAGATGACACACTGACTAGTTAGACATACAAGTAGCTGTGTAAGGAGAGAGAGGGAGAGAGTCTCGAATCCAAACCATTGGACCGTAGGTTACAATCCATTGATTGGATAATTTTTAACCTTTTATATGTATGCGACATCTAACCCGTCTAATAAGTTTGCCCCATTTTAAGAATCTCCTTGTGCAAAATTAGCCCATTAAATTTCATCAAGTGTATCACACTTGTATTTTACTATTTATTTTCCCACTTGATGAGTAGATAGGGATGATTTTTGCATTAGGTGAACATCATCATGATGGGCCAGCCTATTAGAAGGGATGGATTTTACATTCATTTAATAGGTTGGAAGTAAACCATTGGATGGATTATAACTTGTGGTCCAATCAGTTGGAATTGAGCATATCTATATATCTCCATTTATTTGCCCATGTGGCCACCTAATAATGCATTAGTATGAGTTTTTGCCTAGATTATCTTCATGGTGATCAGGTTTAATTTACCTTCTAGATAACCCTATCTTATAATATTATTAATGTTAGTTTGTCAACTTATGTTTTGTACTGGTTGACGTGCAAAGAGACTCATGAAGTGGTTTGCAAGATGTGTGAGAGTGAGAGAGGAACAGGTTTTTAAAAACTCAATGTTTGACGTCCAATGCACACGATGACCCATGAAGTGGTTTGCGAGATGTGTGAGAGTGGGAGAAGAAAAGGTTTTTAAAATAGGTTATTTTAAGGACATGTTTGGATTGAAGGATTCCATGACATGGGATTGAAAAGCTGTCATCCCAACAAGTTCACAGTTTTTAAATTGCCGTGATCTGCATTGTTTATATTAAAAATTTTACTTGTTATCTAAATAAGACTATAAAAATTAAATTCAACTTTAAATAATGACATAAGAAATCATTATTATATATCAAATAAGTTATCCAATCATATACGTTGATCATACCTAGGTTTCATCGTTGACGATTTCATCAAACATAAATTTCCAAGGAGATTTTAATTTTGAGTTTTTTGTTGAGTATTATAAGGAAAATCACGCCAAAAGCAAAAATATTTAATAAAATTTATTTTAAATTGTTATATAAATTTAAACGATGAATATATATACACGCAAAGAACAAATCCCTTAGTTTTTGTACTATTTGTCTAGTTAATATCACAATATTATCATGATAAAAAATGATATTTTAAAATCTGCCAAGATTTTGAAAATTCTCATAATCATGTCGCCACAATATTCTCTAATGTATTTCTTCAATGTTATCTTGACACTTTCAAAATCTCAACAATATTTGTCACTCCTTGAATGCTGAGTTTAAGGAACCAAAAGGATATGAGTCAGTTCAAGCTCAACTAACTCAGACCTGGAACTGAACCCATTAGTGATTGAGCCATCTGCTCTCCATAAACTATAGGCCTGGCCAATGGTTTTATGATGCAGTAGAAAACGATCCGGTTTGATACTAGTCACCTCTGCCTTGGTCTGGTCAAGCTTATTTAGGGGTGACTTGATTGAGGACTGAAAGAGTACTAGTGGATCCGATTCACCCAAGTCAATAAATAATGCTCCATCGGCTCATTGCCACCCCAACGACTAACACAGCCTAACATATTGCCTAACTTGCTACGAAAATCAAAAGGGTTTTCCATTTTTAAATGCAAGCGTTTGGCTGGGTTTTGACTTGTACAATATTTTAATAATATTATTAATTTTTATCTCAACATGACAATCTTAACCTTATATATATATATATATATATATATATATATATATATATATATATATAGAAACGACCATCGTCCGTGTATTCAACTAAAAAGGGGCGTTTGTGGCTAGGATCTTCTACATTGGAAGATTATTTTGGGCATTATCCATCCAAAGCAGGACGCATCGGACCAACCGTTTAGGTCATTGAAACATGGACCACTTGTCGAGACAAAGAAAAAGGATGTGTATTGGCTAGCGACCCTGCCACTTGCAAATAGCCAGTGGTTAGTTCTACGTGGGTCCCATTATGATGTATATGTCTCATCCATGCTGTCCATCTATTTTTTCAGATCTTTTTATGGTATGAGCCAAACAATGAAGTAGATCCAATTCTCAAGTAGACTACATCGTGAGAAAAAAATGTTGATTAAATGTCCACCATTAAAATTTCCCTGAGGACCATAAAAGTTTTGGATCATATTTGTTTTTTCCCTTCATCCAGGTCTGTATGACCTAATCAACGGTTAGATGTCAAGTAAACATTTAAGTGGGATCCGTGGACATTCAATCACTGATGTTTTCTTGTAGTGTGGTTCACTTGAGATTTAGATCCCTCATTTTATTTTTTTATCAGTCCTAAAATGATATGGAAAAATAAATTGACAGCCGGGATAAAACACATACATCATAGTACGGCCCACATAACACAGACTACTAGTCACCTGGCTAGTGGGGGCGTCAGTTGCCAAACCGCGTCCAGAAAAAACAACCGTGCTGGTTACGTATCTCGGTAAACAGGCCATTGATTTTAGAGTCTTCCATAAATATCTGTTAGAAAATAAAAAGTCCAAGCTACAGGATTCCTAAAGTACATTGACCATGATTTTGGGCCGTGGTTGGAACTCCGAGTAAGCACCCATCGTCAGGACACGGCGTCGGTGAATCTCTGATGTATATGCCACATTCATACGGTCGATCAGTTTGACATATTATTATTTTAGTCCATCATCTAAAAAATGAAGCATATCCAAATCTTAGGGGGACCACACCACAGCAAACAGTGGTGATTGGCCATCAAAAACTTCATGTGGGCCACAAAAGTTTTTAATTAAGATAACATTTGTGTGGTCTCTTTATCTAGGTTTTTGTGACCTCATCAACAGTTTGGATGGTAAATAAAATTTCCAATGGCCCTAAGAAGATTTTAGTAGCAAGAATTCAGTAATTGGGGGTCATGAAAATGAGGCTCAACATTTTTGCTGTTTAGCAAAAAAGAGTAATTCACTGCCAATGATCTAATTAAATATTGGTGTGCCACAACATTTTTGCTGTTTAGCAAAAAGAATAATTCACTACCAATAACCTAATTAAATATTGGTGCGCCACTATACCGTTAGAAAATTGAAGTTAGAATTTAATTTAGAAAAATAACGTTAGAATTTAATATTTTAAGAACTTAATTAGCAATAAAGTAGGTAGTTATGGTCGTAGATTTTAGGAGAAGAATTTATTGGAAATAATGCTATTATTTTGAAAAGAGATGATAGAGTTAGACTGTTATTATTAATTGGGTCCTTACTTGTCACGGCCCAAACTCGAAAACTGGGCTCACAAAATTCCTGATCACCGAATCCGGTGCTGACAGCCTCCGTAGTACCCCATTCTCGGTTTCCGGCATCCATACGCCAGATTCCGATCCTGGGATCCTACAAGGAGGATTTTCCAATGTACATTTAATTCATAATCAGCATAACCACAAGTTTACCCAAGTCACAAAGGCAACATCATCATTACATATCCACTAATATAAACAGTTGAATACAGGACTAAAAGGGAAATACATCTATTGAAATCAAAGCTCCAAAAGATAGCTGCATGCTCCAAGCTCAATGCGGCTGCAACCTAACGCCACCTGGACGCATCTATCGTGCATAAGCTTATAAAAAGCTTAGAGGGTGGTGAAAGTGTGTGTAAGG
Organism: Magnolia changhungtana; assembly: GCA_030180095.1. Taxonomy (NCBI): domain Eukaryota; kingdom Viridiplantae; phylum Streptophyta; class Magnoliopsida; order Magnoliales; family Magnoliaceae; genus Magnolia; species Magnolia changhungtana. The sequence continues at coordinate 14,225 of JASAUF010000015.1, forward strand.
TAAGTGCCAAGTATACAATAAAACCCATAAATCATACATCATCGGGATAAGCAGAAATACTGATAAGATCATGAATCATACGATATCAGAGTAAACGAAAATAATGATAAGCTCATAAATCATATAATATCGGAAATACTAGCAAGACAAATGAACTATGTAAATGAGGAGTCACAGAGAGCCAATGTCAGATGTCGAGGGTACAATGCAATATGTAAATCCTGCTAAGTCCGTCTAAGCCATATACATGCAAAAACATAGTAACTCAAAATGCTAAGTACTACGGATGCAATGTAATATGTGGTGTAAATGAAATGACCATGCTGGAATGTGAAGTCGGGATGATAGTATGAAGTATCACAGGCTATGAGGTCCATCACAAGGGACTTCTATCCAAACCAGTGTCATACCTAAATTTGGATAGTCAGACACAATGTAGTAAACTCCTAGTCTTAGGTTAGTCGCGCGCCTAACCGAAATCCTGACCGTGCGAAGGTACACGTAACAAATAATTACGCACTACCAACCCGAGTGGATAGTGAATGAATGAATGAATGAATATGCAACGTCTGCTTAATAAGTCCACATATCAGTACGGTTACTCTCTGGAGAAATCACCGGAGTCTATTACACTCCACACCGATTGCCTCCTCCCAAGCTGCACAGCCCAGTGAGTGGAATAGACCTCACTATCCGCCTAGCCAGCAGTCTGCCAATACCTACCCGGCTCGTCGATAGCAGATCTATTCCTCAAGCTGGTCAAACTCAGCCTAGCTATGCCTACTCCCTCGGGCAGGTAAGGTCACACTCCCTCCCAACCGACCATCGCACAGTGGGAGACACGGCCTCCTGGTATTCGGCACTCGGGCGCTCATGCATATCCACTCGGTCTCGACGTTGGGGCGTCCTCTGATACCAAGAGGGTGTTTAGGAATTTTCACCCAGGGCCATCTATAGCAGCCCGATGCTCGAACCAAACATTTTCGGTGTCCCATCTAGCCATCCATGATATGCCTGTAGAGGCTACGACCCTGATGTCGCTAGGGCGTACAGTAATCACAACACATAATGCAAGATGCATGAGTCATACAATCCAGTCATGCACCAGTTATGCACATATCATGCGCTCATGTGAGATAACCTCCGCCTATTAAGGAGTCTCATAACAACCTGCCCAATGACATATGCAATGGTCAGCCATATCTCATAACAAACATGCAGATGATGTGTATGGGCATGTATCATGATGCCATGCGGTCATATACTCATAATCAGTATTAATAACCGACATCGACAATCTACCTCGACAATGCAGACATTTAACCAACATTGCCCCTAAGGAATGGCCCATATAGAGCCTCACATACAGTGGACCCATGGCCTCACTCCAGGGCCAAATATACAACACCATGGGCCTCACTCAAAACACTAAAAAAAAGAGGGTTTTTAGCGACGAAACATTTAGCGACGAAACTTATTTTCGTCGCAAAAAGTCACTTTTAGCGACGAACTATGTTTTCGTCGCTAAAAGTGTAGTTTTAGCGACAAAACTTTTAGCGACGGAAATTTTCGTCGCTAAAACTAGTACCGCATACTTTTAGCGACGAAAAGTTTCGCCGTTAAATGTGAAATCGATGCGGAATGAATTTCTTTACCGTATGAGACTTTTAGCGACGAAAAATACTTTTAGCAGCGATATATTTCGCTGCCAAATGCATTTAGCGGCAAAAATTATCGCTGCTAAAACTCTTATAATTTACAAGACAAGTAAACATCTTTTAGCGACGAAAATTATCGTCGCCAAAACTTTGCCTTCAAAAAAATTTATTCTACTTGAAAATACATACAATATTCCGAATATACTCTTACTAACAATATATTTCATTATATTCATCACATTCACATTCATATTAATTTAAATTCAAACAACATAAACTTTTTAGCGGCGAAAATGTTCGTCACTAAAAAATACTATACAAGACTTTTAGCAGCGAAATATTTCGCTGCTAAACATATTTTCCAAAAGATTTTAGCAGCGGCAAAATAAAATTTTCAAGACTATTAGCTGCGAAATTCTTGGCCGCTAAAAAATACTATACAATACTTTTAGCAGCGACATATTTCGCTGCTAAAACTATTTCCCAAAGATTTCAGCACCGAAAATATTTGTTTTTCAAGATTATTAGCTGCGAAACTCTTTTAGCTAAAAAATATAATATATGACTTTTAGCCGCGAAATGTTTCGCTGCTAAAACTATTTTTAAAAGATTTTGACAGCGATGCTTGAGATTTTAGCAGCAAAAATATGTAGGACTTTTAGCAGCGAAAATATTCGCCGTAAAAAACTTCAAGAAGTCTTAGAAGAAAAAAAGACTTAACTGTTGAAAATATTCACGCAAAAAATTCTAAGGTGTTTTAGCAGCGAAAATTGTCGCTGCTAAAAATCCTAGATATTTTTCTGTGCCGAATTTTGGACTGTATATGGAAAAAACAAAAAAAAAAACTTAAAAAAAAATAAAATCCTACATGTGTATCAGGGATTTGGTGCCGAATTTTCAACTGTATATTATAAAAAAAAAGAAAGACTTTTAAAAAAATCCTACATGTGTATCAGGGATTTGGTGCCGAATTTTCAACTGTATATTATAAAAAAAAGGAAAGACTTTTAGCAGTGAGAATATTCGAAATTCCAAGATGTTTTAGCAGCGAAAATCTTCGCTGCTAAAATGTTCCACTTTTAGCGACGAAGATTTTCGTTGCTAAAAGTCTTTTTTTTTTTTTGATATACAGTACAAAATTCCGTACAAAATTCCTGATATAAACCTGTTAACAATATATTTCATCATATTCATCCTAATATACACCTGTTATATAATATATTTCATCATATTAACATTCACATCCAGCTAAACCCAAAACTAAACCCAAACATAAACTACATTCATCCAAACACAAACAATCTTATCTGCATCACATTCATTCACACATAAATACATATAAATTTAACATTAACAAATAAACAAAAAATCACAAAGGTTAGGGAGTTTAGGTTTAGGTTTAAGTTATAGGTTATAAGTTTAGGTTATAGGTTTAGGTTATAGGTTATAAGTTTAGGTAATAGGTTTAGGTTTTGGTTTTATGTTTAGGTTTAGGGTAAGGTTATAGGTTTAGGTTCGATTTAGGTTTAAGTTATGGGTTATAGCTTTGTGAATTGAGAATAGGTTAAGGTTTAGGTTTAGGAAACTGGGTTCGGGTTCAGGATCAGGTTTGGGTTTTCAAGTTTAGGTTTAGGTTTAGGTTTAGGTTAAGGAGTTGGGATTAGGATTTGATGTAGGTTTAGGTTGAGGGATTTGAGAATACATTTAGGTTATAGGTTTTAAGTTTAGGTTTTAGGTTATAGGTTTTGGTTTTGGTTTTGGTTTTAGGTTTAGGTTATAGGTTAAGGTTAGGTATAGGTTTAGGTTATAGGTTATAGCTTTGGGAATTGAGAGTAGGTTATAGTTTAGGTTTAGGAAAGCGGGTTCGGGTTTGGGATCGGGTTTAAGTTTGGGTTTTCAAGTTTAGGTTTAGGTTTAGGTTAGGGAGTTGAGATTAGGATTTGGTGTAGGTTTAGGTTTAAGGATTTGAAAATAGGTAAAGGTTTAAGTTTAGGAAATCGGGTTCGTGTTACGGATCGGAGCTTAGCTTGGGTTTTCATGATTAAGTTTAGGTTTAGGTTAGGGAGTTGAGATTGGGATTTGGTGTAGGTTTAGGTTTAGGGATTTGAGAATAGGTTAAGGTTAAGGCTTAGCTTTAGGAAATCGGGTTCGGGTTCGGGATCGGGTTTAGGCTTGGGTTTTCAAGTTTAGGTTTAGGTTTAGGTCAGGGAGTTGAGATTGGGATTAGGTGTAGGTATAGGTTTAGGGATTTGAGAATAGGTTAAGGTTTAGGTATAGGTTTAGGTTTAGGTTTTAGCATATAGGTTTAGGTTTTGGTTTTAGGTTTAGGTTATAGGTTATAGGTTAAGGTTTAAGTTATAGGTTTTTGTTTAGGTTGAGGTTATAGGTTTTGGTTTAGGTTTAGGTTTTAGTTTATAGGTTTTTCTTTAGGTTGAGGTTATAGGTTTTGGTTTAGGTTATAGGTTTAGGTTTAGGTTGTAGTTTATAGGTTTAGGTTACGGTTTTAGGTTTAGGTTAAGGTTTAGGTTACTGAGGTTTTGGTTTAAGTTAAGGTTATAGGCTTTGGTTTAGGTTAAGGTTTAGGTTTTGGGTTTAGGTTAAGGTTATAGGTTTAGGTTAGGTTTAGGTTTAGGTTATAGGTTATAGCTTTGGGAATTGAGAATAGGTTAAAGTTTAGGCATTGGAAATCGGGTTGGGGTTCGGGATCGGGTTTAGGCATAGGTTTTCATGTTTAGGCTTTGGCTTAAGGTAGGGAGATGAGATTGGGATTAGGTGTAGGTTTAGGTTTAGGGATTTGAGAATAGGTTAAGGTTTAGGTAATAGGTGTAGGTTTTGGTTATAGGATAAGGATAAGGTTAAGGTTATAAGTTTAGGTCATAGGTTAAGGTTATAGGTTTAGGTTAGGTTTAGGATAAGTTTATAGGTTATAGCTTTGGGAATTGAGAATAGGTTAAGGTTTAGGCATTGGAAATCGGGTTGGGGTTCGGGATCGGGTTTAGGCTTGGGTTTTCATGTTTAGGCTTAGGCTTAGGGTAGGGAGTTGAGATTGGGATTAGGTGTAGGTTTAGGTTTAGGGATTTGAGAATAGGTTAAGGTTTAGGTAATAGGTGTAGGTTTTGGTTATTGGATAAGGATAAGGTTAAGGTTATAAGTTTAGGTCATAGGTTAAGGTTATAGGTTTAGGTTAGGTTTAGGATAAGGTTATAGGTTATAGCTTTGGGAATTGAGAATAGGTTAAGGTTTAGGTATTGGAAAACGGGTTGGGGTTCGGGATCGGGTTTAGACTTGGGTTTTCATGTTTAGGCTTTGGCTTAGGGTAGGGAGATGAGATTGGGAGTAGGTGTAGGTTTAGGTTTAGGGATTTGAGAATAGGTTAAGGTTTAGGTAATAGGTGTAGGTTTTGGTTATAGGATAAGGATCGGAGTTAAGGTTATAAGTTTAGGTCATAGGTTAAGGTTATAGGTTTAGGTTAGGTTTAGGATAAGGTTATAGGTTATAGCTTTGGGAATTGAGAATAGGTTAAGGTTTAGGCATTGGAAATCGGCTTGGGGTTCGGGATCGGGTTTAGGCTTGGGTTTTCATGTTTAGGCTTAGGCTTAGGGTAGGGAGTTGAGATTGGGATTAGGTGTAGGTTTAGGTTTAGGGATTTGAGAATAGGTTAAGGTTTAGGTAATAGGTGTAGGTATTGGTTATAGGATAAGGATAAGGTTAAGGTTATAAGTTTAGGTCATAGGTTAAGGTTATAGGTTTAGGTTAGGTTTAGGTTTAGGTTATAGGTTATAGCTTTGGGAATTGAGAATAGGTTAAGGTTTAGGCATTGGAAATCGGGTTGGGGTTCGGGATCGGGTTTAGGCTTAGGTTTTCATGTTTAGGCTTTGGCTTAGGGTAGGGAGATGAGATTGGGATTAGGTGTAGGTTTAGGTTTAGGGATTTGAGAATAGGTTAAGGTTTAGGTAATAGGTGTAGGTTTTGGTTATAGGATAAGGATAAGGTTAAGGTTATAAGTTTAGGTCATAGGTTAAGGTTATAGGTTTAGGTTAGGTTTAGGATAAGTTTATAGGTTATAGCTACGGGAATTGAGAATAGGTTAAGGTTTAGGCATTGGAAATCGGGTTGGGGTTCGGGATCGGGTTTAGGCTTGGGTTTTCATGTTTAGGCTTAGGCTTAGGGTAGGGAGTTGAGATTGGGATTAGGTGTAGGTTTAGGTTTAGGGATTTGAGAATAGGTTAAGGTTTAGGTAATAGGTGTAGGTTTTGGTTATTGGATAAGGATAAGGTTAAGGTTATAAGTTTAGGTCATAGGTTAAGGTTATAGGTTTAGGTTAGGTTTAGGATAAGGTTATAGGTTATAGCTTTGGGAATTGAGAATAGGTTAAGGTTTAGGCATTGGAAATCGGGTTGGGGTTCGGGATCGAGTTTAGACTTGGGTTTTCATGTTTAGGCTTTGGCTTAGGGTAGGGAGATGAGATTGGGATTAGGTGTAGGTTTAGGTTTAGGGATTTGAGAATAGGTTAAGGTTTAGGTAATAGGTGTAGGTTTTGGTTATAAGATAAGGATAAGGTTAAGGTTATAAGTTTAGGTCATAGGTTAAGGTTATAGGTTTAGGTTAGGTTTAGGATAAGGTTATAGGTTATAGCTTTGGGAATTGAGAATAGGTTAAGGTTTAGGCATTGGAAATCGGGTTGGGGTTCGGGATCGGGTTTAGGCTTGGGTTTTCATGTTTAGGCTTAGGCTTAGGGTAGGGAGTTGAGATTGGGATTAGGTGTAGGTTTAGGTTTAGGGATTTGAGAATAGGTTAAGGTTTAGGTAATAGGTGTAGGTTTTGGTTATAGGATAAGGATAAGGTTAAGGTTATAAGTTTAGGTCATAGGTTAAGGTTATAGGTTTAGGTTAGGTTTAGGATAAGGTTATAGGTTATAGCTTTGGGAAGTGAGAATAGGTTAAGGTTTAGGCATTGGAAATCGGGTTGGGGTTCGGGATCGGGTTTAGGCTTGGGTTTTCATGTTTAGGCTTTGGCTTAGGGTAGGGAGTTGAGATTGGGATTAGGTGTAGGTTTAGGTTTAGGGATTTGAGAATAGGTTAAGGTTTAGGTAATAGGTGTAGGTTTTGGTTATAGGATAAGGATAAGGTTAAGGTTATAAGTTTAGGTAATAGGTTAAGGTTATAGGTTTAGGTTAGGTTTAGGTTTAGGTTATAGGTTATAGCTTTGGGAATTGAGAATAGGTTAAGGTTTAGGCATTGGAAATCGGGTTGGGGTTCGGGATCGGGTTTAGGCTTAGGTTTTCATGTTTAGGCTTTGGCTTAGGGTGGGAGATGAGATTGGGATTAGGTGTAGGTTTAGGTTTAGGGATTTGAGAATAGGTTAAGGTTTAGGTAATAGGTGTAGGTTTTGGTTATAGGATAAGGATAAGGTTAAGGTTATAAGTTTAGGTCATAGGTTAAGGTTATAGGTTTAGGTTAGGTTTAGGATAAGGTTATAGGTTATAGCTTTGGGAATTGAGAATAGGTTAAGGTTTAGGCATTGGAAATCGGGTTGGGGTTCGGGATCGGGTTTAGGCTTGGGTTTTCATGTTTAGGCTTAGGCTTAGGGTAGGGAGTTGAGATTGGAATTAGGTGTAGGTTTAGGTTTAGGGATTTGAGAATAGGTTAAGGTTTAGGTAATAGGTGTAGGTTATGGTTATTGGATAAGGATAAGGTTAAGGTTATTAGTTTAGGTCATAGGTTAAGGTTATAGGTTTAGGTTAGGTTTAGGTTTAGGTTATAGGTTATAGCTTTGGGAATTGAGAATAGGTTAAGGTTTATGCATTGGAAATTGGGTTGGGGTTCGGGATCGGGTTTAGGCTTAGGTTTTCATGTTTAGGCTTTGGCTTAGGGTAAGGAGATGAGATTGGGATTAGGTGTAGGTTTAGGTTTAGGTTTAAGGTGTAGGTTAGGTTGAGGGATTTGAGAATAGGATTAAATTATAAGTATAGGTTTAGGTTGGGTTATAGGTTTAGGTTAAGGGTGTGGTACTGCAAATACAGACATAAACGTGGCTTTGTCCAAATGGTCGGAGCCCTTCCAATCTTGTCCATAGGAAATGGGAATGACTTCATCATGGTCATAACAAGTGGTTCCCACCTTGGGGACCAGCTCATCAGGATAGCTCGACGCACATCCGGGTCCGCTCCATTAATCTCGAGCAAATACATAAATACGGCTGTCCAAATGGCCAGGCCCTTCCAATCTTTGTCCATAGGAAATGGACTGACTTCATCATGGTCATAACAGCGGTTCCCACCTTCCAGGGACCCCGCTCATCCAGATAGCTCAGACGCACATCCGGGTCTGCTCCATTAATCTCGAGCAAATACATAAATACGGCTTTGTCCAAATGGCTGGAGCCCTTCAATCTTGTCCATAGGAAATGGACAGCTTCATCATGGTCATAACAGCGGTTCCCACCTTCCAGGGACCCCCGCTCATCCGGATAGCTCCGACGCACATTTGGGTCTGCTCCATCAATCTCGAGCAAATACATTTAAAAATAAGGTAGGCATCTATTTTTTTTATGAATGAAAACCGATCTTGAAGACTATTCATCAGACAATCCCTACAATGGATAGTAGTTAGACGTTGAATAATTAAAAGCATTAACCACTTCTATTGCATTTTTGCATATACACAAGATTCATAGGCTGAAAATTTGCCATTGAGATAGTGTTTTATGTTCGGTTGGTAGAGATGGACAAGCTCTTTATACCATATGACCTACAGCTGATGAAAATTTCAAGTAAATTGTATGAGGTTTAGAGTAATCTTGGAGATTAGAAAATTTTCAATTATGTGCATTTCAATCTGAGTTATTTCTCTAATCACGATAGCCTTGGGAGGGTTAATACGAGGGATGAGTTGATTGCAAGAGGCGATTAAAACTATAGTGGGGTATCTTGCCGGACATAATCATTTCAAATCCAGCAAGATAACCCAATATAGTTTTAATCGGCCTCTTGCAATCAACCTATCCCTCGTGTCAACCCTCTCAAGGCTATCGTCATTAGATAAATAACTCAGACTGAAATGCACATACTTGGAAATTTTCTAATCTCCAAGATTACTGTAAACCTCGTACATTTTACTTGAAATTTTTATAACTTGAAATAGTACATGAGTGAGAGAAGACAACGTAACCTTTTATATACAAGCCAGAAATTGATAGGTTGGGATTGTCCTATCGAGGAGATTGTTGGGCGTAGTCCATCTGCTGTTGGGACAAACATGCATGGGTTTGGATTATTGGAACATGGACCCCATCTGTCATTGAAAACCAAGGATTAAAATGGTGTGACAATCTATATGTAGTAAGATATATATATATATATATATAAATCCCTTGTGTAGTATTTGTGGATTATGTATTTGTGGATAATGTGTAGTTGTGTACATATACTTCATGAAAATTCAGTTCCTTTTGTGTTTTGCCTGGTTGGGTAGTAAATCTTTTTATCCAATTTAGGATGGTAGCTTAATGGCACTCTTTTCAGATTGCTCCTCAGCAATGGAATGAAATAAAGTACCCATAAGTTTTCTGGTAGCACATTACACAAATTGTGGTCATATGCACTATTAACTTGATATAGTTACCCTAACGGCAAAACGTACAAAAAAAACAAGAGAGAGAGAGAGGAAAAAACCCACAATTAGAACAGAACAAAATACGAACCCGCAATAATTCAAAGTGTGTCAGAGATTTAGACTGTGTTTGGATGTCCAAATGAAATTACATTGAAATTTATAAAGTTTTGTAGTCCTATGGCGATCAGTCACATTTGTTTCAAATCCAACTTGAAACTAATGTAGTTGCAATCTCGAGTCTGGCCCGTGGATGTCAATGCACGTCTTATTTTCTCGTACATTATCAAACGTCTTATTTGTCAATGCACGTCTTATTTTCTTCATTATTTTCTAGTTCCTCTTTGCTAAATGATGGACCCACATGAGATGTGTGAGCTTAATATCAAAGGTGGATATCGCCAAATGATGGACCCACATGAGATCATACACATTATTTGATGCAGGATGCTACATGATTCATCATTTGTCTTGATGCACTGAGGATGCCCCATCGATGCATCGGAAGATGGGTAATGGTAAAAGCGAAATTGTTTTGCACAATCTCTTGAAGAAAGAAAATTAAAGAGCTCCGAAGAAATCAGTCATTCATAATGCTTGTTTATGATGGGGTATACAAGGTACCCCAAAAATCTTCGATTCAAGTAACTATGGGCATATGGGTGATGCAAGGATAAAAATAACAAATGGTAAAAGCAAATAACATCATTTGATGTGCATGCCTCCATCACAAATCAGTCCTATAATGAGAGTGGCATTAAACCTCGAACTCAAAAGGGTTAATCATATAATGCACATTACCCCAACTAAATCAAAATAGTTTCACAAGCTTTGTGAAAGCCAATAACATGGTTCAACATGCATGCATTCATCACAGATAATCCCATTACATGAGCAATGTTAACAAAACCTTCAACTCATATAATGCACATTACCCATCTAAAACAAAACATCTTCAAAAACCTTGCCAAATAAAAGGATCTAATTTAGTGGATGGAATTTACCATGAGTGATGGCTAAGATTATAAAATCATTGTGAAGAATGCCCAAGGCTATCTTTGCCCTAGAATATGGAAAACCAAAAAACACACTAGAGTACAAAAAAAAAAAAAAAAAAAAAAAGACACGGGTTTGGCCCATTCAACCCCATTTGACTTTGCTCATTTGAACACACCTCATTAGGGTTGCTTGAATGGTTATGAATAGACCTATTATTACATTTGCCCCGGATCGAAAATAAGCCCGCCAATAGGAAAAGATGTTGTAAAATCGACTTTTTGGCATCATAGTATCCTTTCATGCCATGCCAAAAGAATGAACCAATCAAAAGAGGCATAACCTAGATGAGAGTGGGAAGTGTTAGAGAACTTCACCCATACAATGCGTGCAAAGTTGAAATATATGAATAATGAATATGCATCGAGGCTGATTAAAGGAGTACAAAAGACAAACAAAAAGAAAGGTCAAATTCAAAGGTTTCCTTGAATTGGGAGTTCAAAAAAAAATATTGTTAAAATTCCAACAAATGTGAAGATGTGAAATATTATTCGTTTTTTTTTTTTTTTTTTTTTGGGGGGGGGGGGGGAGAGACATGTGCGTGTATTTGTTGGTGCGGGGCTATTCTTTGGTAAGAATGTTGTCTAGAAGGCATTGTCAACATGACCTGCTCAAATAGGCCCTAATCCAACACAAATCAAGCATGATTTTGTGAATTAGGGCCCATTAATGCAACAAAAAGACAGCAAAATGAAAAAAAGAAAAAGAAAAAAAGGAAGTGATGGTTTACCCTTCCCCCAATAGAGTTAAGGGCAGCTTTTAAAACATGAACAGCAACTCTCAACTTCTCCTGCAAGACAGGATACAAGAACATCAGCCACATACAATTCAGATGTATTTTACCTTACTTCTCTTTGATATTTGACCAAAATTGTTCTCTAAAATCAAGCAAAACCACAAACAGATGTTACCATGAAATGGAACTCAGAATTGATGTAGAAAAGATTGAAAATACCTCAACTGATTACCTCTACCAAATTAATTAGGAATTCATAAGATTATTAAGTAATAAAGGTATCATATCTATGAAAATGGTCATGTTCTATCACCCATGATGTTTTTGATAAATCTACTCCGTCCATCCATTTTGTGGGCTCATTTTAGAACTTAAGACCAAAAATGATAAAGAAAAGTCATGAAGACCTACACAAGGGCTTAATACCGAAGAAGCACAACAATTTTTTAAATTAGTAGAGTGTCTGTATACTGAAGCCCACTCTTTGCTTCAAATAATCCATCATTTTTCCCGATCGATGTCACATGACCATCGATTGCACATCATCTTTTCTATCTAAGACGATATGTAATTAATAGCTCCAATGCATGCAACGAACAACATCCATACAACATTCGTTTGACGAATAAATATTCCCAAGCCCCCAAGCTATAGAAAGGGAAGGGAAACACCAGTAAGATACATAGATTAAAAAGAAAAAATAAAACACCTGAAATAATATAAATTATATTATTTAGATTATTTAGATTCAAGTTTTTAAAAGTAATTTTATGAAAAAGTATAATGATTATAAATTTCTTTATATGTTTCTTTAAAAATATCTTCATGTTTAGCTTGACAATAGTTAAAATATAATAATAGCACATTTCCCTTAAACCAGAGGAGTATTGGATAAAACTAACATTGGATATCTTCATGCTCCTTGGGGTCTTTTTTATTTCTATATATTTTAAATAGTCACATGCTTCTCAAATCTTAAAGTTCATCTCAATAGTTTAAAACTTTTGTCGCAAAACGGAGGCAAGAAATAATTTGGGCGCAAAAACGGTAGGTCCCACCATGATGCATAGATCATATCCTTATTGTCCATCCATTTTGCTAGCTTATTTTAAGGCATGAGCTCAAAAGTGAGGTAGATCTAAAGCTCGGTTGAATTGCACCATGTTAAAAATTAGAAATTAAACTCTTACAGTTAATAGTTGCTTAGGGGCCATAAAAATTTTGAATCAAGCTGATTTTATTATTTTTTTCCCTCTACCAATGTCTGTACAATTCTATGAACAGGTCGATGAGAAATAAGCATTAGTGTGGGTCTTAGGAACGCATTAACTTTCAACAATTAAGTTATAACAACTATATCATGTATTGTGGTCCATTCAAGTTCTGCGTTTGCCTTTTTTAGATGCCTTAAAATGAGCTTGTGGAACAAATGGATGCACGGATGTAACATATTCATCACAGTGGGGCCTATGTTATGTTTTTTGTGTGTGTACAAATACATGAAGTTCAATTAAATTTATCCCAATTTTTGAGGAGTTATATATATATATATATATATATATATATATATATATATATATATATATATATATATATATATAAACAGACTATTGTAAAGCTGTAATAATAACTTTCGAACATCAAACCCGAAATCAAGATTTATCTTTTCATTGCAAAGCTAGCACCATTCTCATTATCATCCCCTTCAAAATACAAATCGAGCCACATCCACATTCATCATTTCTTACCCTAGGATTAAAAAATAACACAAACAAAACATCTTTTTAATTTACTCCAAACAGCAAAAGTGAAAGAAAAAACACATCCAGATTCGTCACTTCCAACAATGAAAATAGCTTTCACATTTAGCGTTCTTCTAAACATCTAACCAAAAAGATCCACTTCCAAATTCATCATTTCTACAAGAAGAAGATTATAAAAAAAAATAATAATAAATTACTTCTGGCTTTTGTCTCCTTCAAACATCAAGGCACAAAAAACCTAAATCCAATTCAAAGAAAGGAACCTCTTCATTTTCTCCCTCCTTCATGCATCCAAAAGAAACACTCTATCCAAGCTCATAATTTCTTATCAAAGTAAGCAAAATTTTCAGTCTTGGAGCCTTCAAACATCAACATGCATGTGGGTCCACACACACAAACAAAACATCCAAATTCATCATATTTTTTATCAAAAAGTAAAAAGAGAGAGCATTCTCATTTTCCCTTCTTTATGAAAATTCCACATTCAAATTCACCATTGCTTAAGCACCTTTTTCATTTTGATCTCCTCCAAACATCAAAACCCACATCCAAATCCATCATTTCTTACCAAGAAAAAGCACCTTTTTCACTTCCATTCAAACATCAAAACCCTAAATCGAAAAAGCACCTTACTAGTTTTCTCACATTCTAAAATCCCTAAATCCCCAATTTGTAAATTCAGAAAAACCCATTTTGGGGTCCACATTCAAATCGACAATCTACAAGCTACTAACTCCCAAATTCATAAATCGGCATTAATATTGAGAGAGATTGAGAGAGAGAGAGATACCTCGCTGTCGTGAATGAACTTCAAACGAGCTAATGGAGAGAGAGAGAGAGAGAGAGAGAGAGAGAGAGAGGGCGTGCGTGGGTAGGGCGTTCGGCAACGGCCCAGTAAGAGAGAGATCGGCGAGAGAGGAGAGAGAGAGGAGGCGAGAGAGAGATAGAGGAGAGGGTGGAGAGATCGAGAGAGAGAGAGGAAGAGAGAGATAGAGAGGGAGAGGAGGGAGAGGGAGCGAGAGAGAGGAGAGGGAGCGAGAGAGAGAGAAATGGGAGCAGAACTGCCGGATGGGCATGAGGTTGAGTAGCGCGTTGGCTACTGAAGTGACGTCACCATGTTCTGTGGGCCCCACTATGATGTATGTGCTGTATCCACACCGTCCATCTATTCTGAGATATTATTTTAAGACATGAGCCAAAGAATAAGACAGATAAAGAGATGTAGTGGACCTCACCACATAAAACAGTGGGGAAAGTGATTCCCACTGTTGAAACTATCCTAAGGCCCACCATAATTTTTATTTGAAATCCAACTGGTTCAAAAGCTAAAAAAGACATAAAATAAGGTCAAACACGAATATTATTATAAGCCTATGGCTTATCCTTTCAGCTATTATAAGCTAATAGTGATTGAGATGGACGACTACCAAAATCGGCTACAACAAATTATTCTGAAAAATAAATATTACAATAAGCCTATGGCTTAATTATCCTCTCACAACCATACATTTGTTCAGTGATCATGAGGCGAACCCAGATGATTTTTGGGACAGAGACTCTTTGTATTTTCCCTTCATATAAGTCTGGTTGACCTTATTAGGGTCTGTGGGCCCTAGGAAGTTCTTGGCTAGTGAGCATTCGATCACCACAATTTCTCCAAGATGTGGAACCACGTATCAAAATGCTCCCCTTTCCATCTCAACCAAAACAGTAGATATAAGGGTTGACCTCTACCATATCGGTGGCTTAGTAATAACTGTCTTTGTGTTGCTTTTTTGATACTAGCTATTTTATGACCAATTCCTAGAGATCTATCTAATTGGGGCATCTATACAAGAAAAGAAAAATAAAAGGGATCAAATTAAAGGCCTCCCACCTTGATGTATGTACATGTTGTCTATACGTTTTGCCAGCTCGAGGTATTTTTAAGTGTATGAGCTTAAAAATAAAGCATATTCAAATCTTAAGTAGACCATACCATATGAAACTCTCACTATTAAAAACTTTCTACGGTTCACTGAAATGTTTATTTGCCACTTAACATATTGACAAGGTTATACGAGCTTAGATAAAGAAAAAAAAAAAAAAAACAGCTTAATGCAAAACTTTCGTGGTACACAAGAAATAATTTTTAGCGGTCAATCATCATTGTTCATGTAATGCATGTCACTTCAGATTTTTGGATCTATTTAATTCATTTATGGACCGATAACTTAATATAAGCTGGCAAAATAGATCAACGAGGCTTTGGAGACTTGCCCTTTTCTCTAGCTTCAGGGTCCTACGGGGAGAGAGGAACAGTTGGCATTTTCATAATAAAAATGAGGTAACTACATAAGTTTTCCAATGGGTTAAATTTGTTGAGGGACACAATTTAAGGTACCACCACATATAGACATGTATGATTCATCTCGAGTCTTTGGCCCATGGCCCAATTCTCTTCAACATGAACGGCTAATTGTCTTAGATGTGACACATATACGGTGATTAGAATTTTTGTATGATACGTGTAATTTTTTACTTAAGGAAGTTGATGGTGATTTTCTCAAGGATGACTTGACCTTCAATCTTTACAAATTCTCATTTTATGTGAACGGGCTTGTCGGTTTGTAAATTTGCACTTTGAAGCCTAATTTCAAGGTATTAGTCACTTTTAAGTGGTTGGAAGCCTTAGCTAATAGATGGTTAAGAATGTGTAAAATAAGTGAAGCACTTAAAGATGGTTAATGGTGAAGACTTCAGTTCAACTAGGTTCAACGTGTGGACATAGATAACTAGGGAATATCCACACCGTCCATCCGTTTTCCATCTCATGTTAGGGTGTGAGCACAAAAAGAAAACCGATCCAAATATTAAGTGGACCACACCGTAAGAAATAGTGGTGATTGAACACCCACCATTGAAACTCCTGAGAGTCTACCACCGGGCAAGAGTAAGGACCCTGCGAACCCAGCCATGTGGGCACGGCAGACTGACAATGGGGCCGTGTTCAATATTTATGCATTTTATGACATGGGCAAAAAATGATGTAAATCCAAATCTAAGCTGGACCACACCATGAGAAAAATATATATAATAATAATAATAATAATTTGTTTGGTGGTCTACATCACAATCTCACACTTCATTTATATACAAAGAGATCTACTCCTTGAGTAGGCTTGTACTAAACCTAGGCATTTGGTAACAATTTTACGAAGAATCAATCTTTTGACCTTATAAGGAGATAACTTGTACCAACTTGTTAAGTGTTTTGTTTTGTTATAAATCACAAAAATTAATTTCTTAATTTGATTAATTGGGGGTCCTATGTAGCTAAAAGATTTAGGGTCGTTACATCGATGTAATCGATGCACATTTGTCAAAATCCGTCCGACTTGCGCACCAATAAAAGTAGGGAAATGAAAGAGATCTTGCGAAGGAATCCAATGGTCATGAGAACATTCCGATGGTAAGGAAGAAGGTGCGGCGAACACGTTGGCATAAGTCTAACAATTTTTGCAATGCATGAGGCTTACCACGGAGGCTGATTTGCTAATCGACCCCAATGCACGAAGCCATTGAGCTCCCACCATAACATGTGTGATTAATCTGAACCTTCCATAAGATTAGATCTGTTGTCCTATATTTTATTGTAATAATTATGACATTTTGCTTCCCAGGTGAACTATAAATTTACAAAATAAATGGACGGGTAGGATTTACTTTCTACATTTTGGCTGCTTAAATTAGGTGTGAATCGGCGATTCTCTTTTTCGGTCCGATCACATGGAAAGATAAATCTTCACAACTTTCAGATATTGGCACGTGTGTGTCCGTTTGATGGGCAGGAGTCGACACGCGTGTGGAACAGTGTGAATTAGAAACCTCGTGACGGAAATACGTAGAGACATTTTGGTTCATCACTGACAAAATCCGTCGCAGGGATGATACAATTATCCCCGAATGAGATTCGGATTCAGGTGTGATCCCTACTGGTCGGTGCTATGTGGGACCCACCATGATGAATTTGTTTTATCAACACCGTCCATCCATTTTTAGAGATTATTTTAATGCATTATCCCAAAGTTGAGGTAGATCCACAACTCAAGTGAACCACCCCACAGGAAACAATGGTGATTGAACGCCCACCATTCAACTGTAATGTTTCTTTACCATCCAAACTGTTGATTAGGTCGCACGGACATGGATTAAAGGAAATCACAAATATCATCTTGATCCAAAACTTTTGTGGTCCATATGGATTTTTTAACGGTAGGAATTCAATCATCACTATTTTATGGTATGCGGTCCATCGACATTTCAATTGCATTATATTTTGGTTTTTCGACTAAAATTAGCTGATAAAATAGATGGACGTCGGCGTGGATAAAACACATACATCGTTATGGGGCCTAAAAAGCACTGACGAGTACCAACCTCGGTACTCGAGGGTTCCCTACCCTAACTACGAAGACATATAATCCTAGCTGTCAATTTTTAAGTACTTAAAGATGGTACAGACACAAGCTGATATCTTTGAATTCAAAGGCTCAAGTGGACTACACAGTAGGAAACAATGGAGATTAAATCACATGTGATTCCTATAATGTGGTTCACTTGGACCTTCAATATAACTCATTTTTGGTATTATGTAATAAACGTAAGTATTAAAATATTTGAACGGCATGAATAAACCACATATATCACGGTAGCCCCACGTAGCCCATAACGGACCGTCCCATACCCAATTCACACCCAAATTGGGCACCCAATTCGGAAATGGTGGCTACTCCCCCTGCCACCATTATTTGGCCAGTGGTTGGTGCTCTGTGTGCCCCACCATGATGTATGTGTTTCATCCATGCCGTCCATCTATTTTCATAAATTATTTTATGGAATGAAAGAAAAACATGAGATATATCTCAATCTCAAGTGGACCACATTACAAGAAACAGTGTTGAATGAACAATGACCATTAAAAATGTTTTGGGGAGTATAAAAGTTTTGGATCAGCCTGATATTTTTTTTTCCATTGATCTGGGTCTTTATGACCTAATCAATAGATTGGATGTCAAATGAACAGTACAGTGGGCCTTAGGAGGATTTTAATGGTGAAGATCCAATCATTTTTGTTTTCTCGTGGTGTGGTCCATCTAAGATTTATATCCCTATGAATTTTTGTAACAAACCCTAAAATGATATGTAAAAATGGATGAACGGAGTGGATGAAACACATACATCATGGTGGGCCCACACAGCACCGACCATCAGCCACGTCAGTAGCCAAACCGTCTCCGCCCAAATCAAGCCCTAAATTGGCGAGAGCGCGCCCAAAACGTCCCAGCGAAAATCTGATTTTCACTTTCCCTCTCTCCGTTGCCCTATTCCCTTTCTCACTCGCCCGATCTCTGCTACTCCCTATTCCTCTCTCTCTCGATCTTCGTCCCGATCTCCTTTCCCCTTCTCTCTCAAGCCCTCCAAGCAGAGGAAGCAAAAGAAGAAAGTATAAGGTCTCTCTCTCTCTCTCTCTCTGTGTGTGTGTGTGCGCGCGCGTGTGGGGTTCTCGGAGCTCTGTTCTGCTATTACAAATGATTTTTTGTTGGATTTCGATATCTTCTGTAACATGGGTTTTACTCTCTTTCTTAGTATAGCAGTTGGAACTTTGAAAAAAACCATATTCCTCGATTGTTGCTAGTACAGAGAAGAAAAAAAGGAAAAGAAAAATGAGATGGATTATCCGAATTTCCGGTTTCTTGTTGCACACAAACACACACAAAAAGGAAAAAAAAATATATTCAAATGGGTTCTCAAAAAGATGTTTCCTATTTGAAATTTTGGTTGGTTGAATTCAATTTAGTTGTGTTTGGATGCACACCTAAACCCTGAATTTGTAAAGATTGGACTGCTCTAGTCAACGTTCGATTGAGATGTATGTATGTATGCATATGAAATGTAGGGATGTAAGTTGTCATGGTCATGTTGCAAAATCATTATTGACTCATTTCTTCTTGGAAATGAAGTGGAAATGAATAAATCCTCTCTCTACATGTGAAACTGTGGTCTGTTCTCATCCAAACAATCTGGATATACATTGCATTGGCAATATTTCTACATGTAAAAGCCTGGTTTGGGTTGTACCAAAGGTCCAAAGCGTGTTGTTCTGAGTTTCACAAACAATCCAATTACCCTTGATTTTGTAGCTAACCAAACTTCAAGGAGAAAAATTAAGTGATTTCATAGACAATCCAAGAATCTTTTTTTTTTCTTGAAAACGATTGCTGTTTTTTGTTTACCACTGTTTGGATTGTAATTTAATCAACATATGAGGAATCTGTGGAAAAGAATTCTTTTTAAGTTTATGAAAACTTTCTGTATGTTGATTAATTTGTGCATATCTTCAGATTAACCTAGAGACAAAATTGTATAATTCTTTTACAGCAAAAATTAAATTTCTCAGATTCATAACATTGTCATCTTTTTGGTGCCACATGACCAGATAAATTGAGAAGAAGTTTTCTCGAGTATAATTCTTTTACAGGAAAAATTAAAGTTCTCAGATTCCTAAGCTAGTCATCTTTATTGACTGCCGCATGACTGAAAAATATGAGCGGAAGTTTTCTCCAGGTGTTTTTTTGCATTAGAAGACTCACCAAATTCTAGTTATAAATGTAGTTGGAAAGAGGCTACGAGTGTGTGTATTCACCTAAAAAATAAAATAAAATAAAATATTACATCGAGTTGGCTGGTGGTAATCTTGGTGGGTTGCATTTGTTAGGTTTAGGTTTGGATGTCAAACACATATCATCAGGGAGGGCCCATGGTTTTGGATTCTTCACTTGTTAAAGAAAAATTAACAAAGACCATTTATGTAATTTTCTCCTTTAAAAAGCTGGAATTTTAGTTCTCTCAGGCACTATTTGGTAAAATCGGAACCATGAGGAATTAACATTTTACCATATACTGCCTCAGTGAGAAACTACTGAGGAGGTGCCTTTTAAGAATGAAAATTACAAAAGCTCACTGGTATGTATATAATATAACATCGACCATCCAACATATGCATCCCATCATGATGATCACATGAACCAAAAATCAGGCTGATTATCAAAAAATCAGATGGGCCACTTTTTTATTATAAAAAAGTCAGATGGGCCACACTTGAATTTGTATGTTTTTGAGTTATGTATATTATTTTTTTTGCATTAGCCTACTTTGTCATTGGATGTTATATTTTTTATTCACCTAATAATCATATTGGTGTACTTTTGTTGAATGGATTGGATGTTATACACATGAGGTCGAGCTGTATGGGCCCCACCATAATGTATGTTGAAAATCAACAGCATGAATTTGATGGGTCCTCTTTAGGTTATGGGATATCTAAAAAATCAGCCGTATGCAGAATTCGGGTCAACAATATCAGTTAGAATCATGTGAAGACATGGCTAAAACATATAAAAGCACTTTGGGGGTGACATGAGTTTTGGATGCGAATGAAAATTGGTCTAGCCCACCATCCAACCGACATTTTTGCAACCAATTAATGTTTTGTATGTGTTGTACATCGAGTTGAATTGAGTCGGTGGCCTCGGATCGACTCGCCTCAGCTGATGGTGACCTCGGCAGAACTTGGCTCGGCTCGGTCCCGAGCTTAATTGGGTGGCTCGGCTCGATGCGGTCAAGCACTCGGGCCAAGTGCGAGCCAAGATTGAGCCGAGATCGCCATTGAGACATTTCCACAAACACTTAAACTGCAACTTCAAAATCCCACTGTTTTACAAACGTTGGAAATGGTTTTACATGTATTTTCTCAAACACCTTCCAAGTAACATTTAAAAAAAAAAAAAAAAAAAAAACAAAGTGAAAAGAGGTATTTGTTTCATGTACAAACATTCTTTGCCACCTTGCCACCAGCCAAACCTTTCTTGCCATTGGCCACATTTCTTTGAGTTTCAATTGTTTGAATAATGCTTATAGTACTTAAATCAGTCCCTTTGGGACATGTGTTTACAATGCTTGAATCAGTCCACTTGGACATGCGTTTACGATGATTAAATCAGTCCCTTTGGAACATGTGTTTATGATGCTTAAATCAATCAACTCGGATGTGTAGTAATGATGCCAAGATATTTGGCAACAACATGTGTTTATGATGCTTAAGCTGAACGACCTGGATGTGTGCTAATGATGCTAAGATCGGCCCCTAGAACATTTGCTTATAATGCTTAAATCAATTCACTTGAACATGTATGAATGATGCTTTACTTAGTTCACTTGAACATGTGTGAATGATGCTCAACTTGGTTGTATAAAAATGTGCGAATGATGCTTAACATGGTTCACTTGAACATGTGTGAATAATGCTTGACTTGGTTCACTTGAGCATGGGTGAATGGTGCGTCGGATGTAATTATAAGATTTGTAAGTTAGATAATTAGTTACTCGTTTGAGGATTTCTATGGGGCCATACATAGATATGGTGTGTTTTTGGTGGCATAGAAATCGCTCAAATTGTCCCATTTTGGACAGTTCAAGGTTAGATGGAAAGTATGCTTTCATACACTCTATTTATATGTTCATGCTTGATCGTGGTCCATCTCTTCGTTTCTCTCTGGATATGTTTCTTTCGTTCAGTATCAATGTCAAATATCTTTACATTGATTTAGATATTTGGCATTGGAATGTAACGTAAGATTAACTTATCCTGGAGAGGCATGGAGAGATCTTGCTTAGGATTTTCGGGCGTGAACGTTTAAATGGGAATATGAAAATATTACAATCTATCCAACCTTGGATGAGTAACTAATTTAGGATTTAATTATATTGCCTTAGAATTAATGGAGCAGACCCGGATGTGCGTCGGAGCTATCCGGATGAGCGGGGTCCCTGGAAGGTGGGAACCTTTGTTATGACCATGATAAAGCTGTCCATTTCCTATGGACTGACATTGGAAGGGCACTTTGGCCATTTGGATAGGCCGTATTTATGTATTTGCTCGAGATTAATGGAGCGGGACCGGATGTGCGTCGGAGCTATCCGGATGAGCGGGGTCCCGGAAGGTGGGAACCATTTGTTATGACCATGATGAAGTGTCCATTTTCAATGGACAAGATTGGAAGAACTGGCCATTTGGACGAGCCGTATTTATGTATTTGCTCGAGATTAATGGAGCGGACCGGATGTGCGTCGGAGCTATCACGGATGAGAGGGGTCCCTGGAAGGTGGGAACCATTGTTATGACCATGATGAAGTCATTTGTCCATTTCTATGGACGACATTGGAAGAACACAGCCATTTGGACGAGCCGTGTTTATGTACTGTATTTGCAGTACCACACCCTTAACCTAAACCTATAACCCAACCTAAACCTATACTTATAATTTAATCCTATTCTCAAATCCCTCAACCTAACCTACACCTTAAACCTAAACCTATACCTAAACCTAAACCTATTCTCATCTCCCTACCCTAAGCCAAAGCCTAAACATGAAAACCCAAGCCTAAACCCGATCCAGAACCCCAACCCGATTTCCAATGCCTAAACCTTAACCTATTCTCAATTCCCAAAGCTATAACCTATAACCTTATCCTAAACCTAACCTAAACCTATAACCTTAACCTATGACCTAAACTTATAACCTTAACCTTATCCTTATCCTATAACCAAAACCTACACCTATTACCTAAACCTTAACCTATTCTCAAATCCCTAAACCTAAACCTACACCTAATCCCAATCTCAACTCCCTACCCTAAGCCTAAGCCTAAACATGAAAACCCAAGCCTAAACCCGATCCAGAACCCCAACCCGATTTCCAATGACTAAACCTTAACCTATTCTCATTCCCAAAGCTATAACCTATAACCTTATCCTAAACCTAACCTAAACCTATAACCTTAACCTATGACCTAAACTTATAACCTTAACCTTATCCTTATCCAATAACCAAAACCTACACCTATTACCTAAACCTTAACCTATTCTCAAATCCCTAAACCTAAACCTACACCTAATCCCAATCTCATCTCCCTACCCTAAGCCAAAGCCTAAACATGAAAACCCAAGCCTAAACCCGATCCCGAACCCCAACCCGATTTCCAATGCCTAAACCTTAACCTATTCTCAATTCCCAAAGCTATAACCTATAACCTTATCCTAAACCTAACCTAAACCTATAACCTTAACCTATGACCTAAACTTATAACCTTAACCTTATCCTTATCCAATAACCAAAACCTACACCTATTACCTAAACCTTAACCTATTCTCAAATCCCTAAACCTAAACCTACACCTAATCCCAATCTCATCTCCCTACCCTAAGCCAAAGCCTAAACATGAAAACCGAAGCCTAAACCCGATCCCGAACCCCAACCCGATTTCCAATGCCTAAACCTTAACCTATTCTCAATTCCCAAAGCTATAACCTATAACCTTATCCTAAACCTAACCTAAACCTATAACCTTAACCTATGACCTTAACCTATTCTCAAATCCCAAAGCTATAACCTATAACCTTATCCTAAACCTAACCTAAACCTATAACCTAAACCTATAACCTTAACCTATAACCTTAACCTATGACCTTAACCTATTCTCAAATCCCTAAACCTAAACCTACACCTAATCCCAATCTCATCTCCCTACCCTAAGCCAAAGCCTAAACATGAAAACCCAAGCCTAAACCCGATCCCGAACCCCAACCCGATTTCCAATGCCTAAACCTTAACCTATTCTCAATTCCCAAAGCTATAACCTATAACCTTATCCTAAACCTAACCTAAACCTATAACCTTAACCTATGACCTAAACTTATAACCTTAACCTTATCCTTATCCTATAACCAAAACCTACACCTATTACCTAAACCTTAACCTATTCTCAAATCCCTAAACCTAAACCTACACCTAATCCCAATCTCATCTCCCTACCCTAAGCCAAAGCCTAAACATGAAAACCCAAGCCTAAACCAGATCCCGAACCCCAACCCGATTTCCAATGCCTAAACCTTAACCTATTCTCAATTCCCAAAGCTATAACCTATAACCTTATCCTAAACCTAACCTAAACCTATAACCTTAACCTATGACCTTAACCTATTCTCAAATCCCAAAGCTATAACCTATAACCTTATCCTAAACCTAACCTAAACCTATAACCTAAACCTATAACCTTAACCTATAACCTTAACCTATGACCTTAACCTATTCTCAAATCCCTAAACCTAAACCTACACCTAATCCCAATCTCATCTCCCTACCCTAAGCCAAAGCCTAAACATGAAAACCCAAGCCTAAACCCGATCCCGAACCCCAACCCAATTTCCAATGCCTAAACTTTAACCTATTCTCAATTCCCAAAGCTATAACCTATAACCTTATCCTAAACCTAACCTAAACCTATAACCTTAACCTATGACCTAAACTTATAACCTTAACCTTATCCTTATCCAATAACCAAAACCTACACCTATTACCTAAACCTTAACCTATTCTCAAATCCTAAACCTAAACCTACACCTAATCCCAATATCATCTCCCTACCCTAAGCCAAAGCCTAAACATGAAAACCCAAGCCTAAACCCGATCCCGAACC
This sequence comes from Magnolia changhungtana, assembly GCA_030180095.1. Classification (NCBI taxonomy): domain Eukaryota; kingdom Viridiplantae; phylum Streptophyta; class Magnoliopsida; order Magnoliales; family Magnoliaceae; genus Magnolia; species Magnolia changhungtana. Next base: position 38,625 of record JASAUF010000015.1, read on the forward strand.
CCAACCCGATTTCCAATGCCTAAACCTTAACCTATTCTCAATTCCCAAAGCTATAACCTATAACCTTATCCTAAACCTAACCTAAACCTATAACCTTAACCTATGACCTTAACCTATTCTCAAATCCCAAAGCTATAACCTATAACCTTATCCTAAACCTAACCTAAACCTATAACCTAAACCTATAACCTTAACCTATAACCTTAACCTATGACCTTAACCTATTCTCAAATCCCTAAACCTAAACCTACACCTAATCCCAATCTCATCTCCCTACCCTAAGCCAAAGCCTAAACATGAAAACCCAAGGCTAAACCCGATCCCGAACCCCAACCCGATTTCCAATGCCTAAACCTTAACCTATTCTCAATTCCCAAAGCTATAACCTATAACCTTATCCTAAACCTAACCTAAACCTATAACCTTAACCTATGACCTAAACTTATAACCTTAACCTTATCCTTATCCAATAACCAAAACCTACACCTATTACCTAAACCTTAACCTATTCTCAAATCCCTAAACCTAAACCTACACCTAATCCCAATCTCATCTCCCTACCCTAAGCCAAAGCCTAAACATGAAAACCCAAGCCTAAACCCGATCCAGAACCCCAACCCGATTTCCAATGCCTAAACCTTAACCTATTCTCAATTCCCAAAGCTATAACCTATAACCTTATCCTAAACCTAACCTAAACCTATAACCTTATCCTATGACCTTAACCTATTCTCAAATCCCAAAGCTATAACCTATAACCTTATCCTAAACCTAACCTAAACCTATAACCTAAACCTATAACCTTAACCTATAACCTTAACCTATGACCTTAACCTATTCTCAAATCCCTAAACCTAAACCTACACCTAATCCCAATCTCATCTCCCTACCCTAAGCCAAAGCTTTAAACATGAAAACCCAAGCCTAAACCCGATCCAGAACCCCAACTCGATTTCCAATGCCTAAACCTTAACCTATTCTCAATTCCCAAAGCTATAACATATAACCTTATCCTAAACCTAACCTAAACTTATAACCTTAACCTTTTCCTAAAACCAAAAGTAAAACCTATAACCTAAACCTACACCTATTACCTAAACAAGTAACCTATTCTCAAATCCTTAAACCTAAACCTACACCTAATCCCAATCTCAACTCCCTACCCTAAAACTACGCTTAAACTTGAAAATCAAAATCTAAACCCGATCCCGAACAGGACCCGATTCCCTAAACCTAAACATAAACCAATTCTTAATTGCATAAACTTATACCTTATAACCTAAACCTAAACACGAACCTAAACTAAACTTAAACCCGATCCCAAACTCGAACCCGAACCTAAATCTCTAAACCTACTTCAAAATCCTGAAACCTAAACCTATATATTTTAAACCCTAACCTAACCCTATAACCCATAACCTATAACCTATAACCTATAACCTAAACACAAATCCCTAAACCTTAACCTATAATGCAACCTAAACCTATACTTAAAACCTAAAACTATTCTCAAATCCCAAAACCTATAACTGAACCTAACCTTTCCCTAAACCTATAACGGAAGAGAACCTAACCTTTCCCTAAACCTATAACCTACACTTATAACCTAAACCTATACCTTAACCTTAACCTATAACCCATACTTGCAACCTTAACCTAAACTTGTAACCTTAACCTAAACTTAATTCTCTAAAACTAAACCTATAACCTAAACTATACCTATTATCATATCCTAAATATATAATATAACCTAAACCTATAACTTAGCATAATCTTAAAGCTATTTTCATAAACCGTATTTGTAGTCTTTTCATTGTAGACATGGATAAGAGTTGGATGCGAGCTAAGAACAAGTTTGGCCCAGAGTATAAACAAGGGGTTGAAGAGTTCATGGAATTTGCAATCGGAATGCAGATTCAAGGAATAGGATTAGGTGTCCATGTCGAAAATGCAAGAACATAATATTTAAGACTTTAGACAAAGTAGAGGATGATTTGTTCATAGTTGGGATTGACCAGGGTTACACTTGGTGGATCTATCATGGTGAAGATATGACCCATAGAGTTGAGCCCTTGCCAAGTCATTCGATCCAATTGTGCTTGGGATGATGAGGATGAAGATGTTGACGAAATGCAAGATATCATAGGGGATGTGTTTAGGGAAACAGCTGCGGATACTGATTTTGTAGCGACAAGCAGTAGCCAAGATATTCCTCCAATGGGTGATGTCGAATCAGAAAAGTTTAGTAAGTTGTTGAGGGATGCGCAACGTCCACTTTATCCGGGGTGTAAGAACTTCTCCAAGTTGAATTTTCTTACAAAGTTACTTCATTTGAAGACAATAAATCGTTGGAGTAACAAATCGTTCAACATGTTGCTAGAGTTGTTGAAAGAAGCATTGCCGGACGGTGAGACATTGCCTAAGTCCCATTACGAGGCAAAATCCTTGATGCGAGACTTGGGCCTTGGATATGAACTCATACATGCATGTATAAATGATTGTTTATTATATCGGAAAAGAGCATAAGGATGCTGAAGAGTGTCAAGAATGTGGAAAGTCTAAGTGGAAGAATGACAAAGTCAGGGATAAGAAAATCCTACAAAAGGTGTTAAGGTACTTCCCATTGAAACCCAGATTGCAAAGATTGTTTATGTCTCGTAAGACGGCTGAAGATATGAGGTGGCATAAGGAGAAACGCGTTCATGATGATAGTACTTTGAGGCACCCAAGCGGACTCGAAGCTGGCAAAATTTTGACAAGCAACATGGTGGTTTGCAGAGGATTCTCGCAATGTTCGACTAGGTCTTGCAAGTGATGGTTTTAATCCATTTGGTAATATGAGTAGCTCGTACAGTATGTGGCCAGTGGTACTTATGCCCTACAATTTACTTCCTTGGTTGTGTATGAAGGAGTCATTTTTCATGATGTCATTACTTATTCCTAGACCCAGGTCACCTGGGAATGACATTGATGTGTACTTGCGACCGTTAGTAGATGAGTTAAACCAGTTGTGGAGTCAAGGTGTACGCACGTATGATACATTTGCAGGATAGACATTTCGATTGCATGCAGCAGTCTTGTGGACAATAAATGACTTTCCCGCATATGAAAATTTATCTGGGTGGAGCACGAAGGGCAAGTTGGCTTGTCCTACATGTGGTATTGAGACTTGTCATTGTCATTGAAGCACGAATGTGTAAGATTTCAAATTGTATCTCACCACACTTAGAATTTCCGTTGTATTGCACATTATTTCAACCTAAGAAAATCACTAAACAATTATATTTTGTACATGATAATAGATAAAGACGTTGCGCACAAGCAACTCTGCAGATGTGTCCGATGCACTATACTCATTGGCGTGTGGCCCTGATAGACGTGTATCTAGATATACAGGTTGTATTGTAAATGGGATTCGGTTCCACACTGAAGAACGTGAGAAGAACAGGACCACGCAAAATAGTGGGGTAGTTGTAAAAGGAACAAATGAGGGGGATGAAATTGACTTTTATGGCATTTTGACTGATATTATTGAGCTGAGTTATTGTACGAGAAAGCGGGTGTACTTATTTAGATGTGATTGGTGGGACATTGGAAATAAGAAGTTGGGAATACAGACTGACAACTACTTTACGAGCGTAAATTTATCTCGAAAGTGGTTTAAGGACGACCCATTTGTCCTCGCCAGTCAGGCTGAACAAGTATTTTACCTCGCTGACACTAAGTTAGGCGGCTCTTGGCACGTGGTGCAAAAAATAAAGCCTAGGAACGTATTTGACGTTCCCGTAAGTTGAAGATAGCGAGGACGGGGGAAATGACACGTCTAGGGTTGAACAAGCATATCAAGAAGACATGCCATCTAGGGATACAGGGACTGATTCAAGTATTGATATTGATGTGGTGCAATTAGACAGAGATGATGTGCCACCTGATCATGTTGATGCCTTATTAATACAAGACATTGTTAGAGATAAGTTTCATTGATGACAACGTTGAAGACTATGAGGAGGAAATACTAATCAGCGATAGTGATGGTGAAGAAGAAATAGCCCTAAGCGATAGTGATATAGACGACGATTATTAAATGTACACATGATTTACATGTCATTTTTCAATTCAAATAATTTATGTATTCCATGTATACGTGAAAATTACAAGTCATGATTAATTCCTTTTATTGACTTGTTTATAATTCACATTCTGATTGAGACAATTTTTGATCATGTCATCCTCAAACCGGAGCATAGCGAGTAAGCACGCAACGTACTTCATCGGCTATTAAGATGGATGTTTCGGTCTGTCTTCTTACGGTAGGGCCATAGAGATACCCGGCTGGTCGATGAGTGTAGAGTGGAATATATCGACGACGACTCAGACGAAAGATTATACAATCTCAGAAAAATTCCGGAGCTGATGGAGATTTATAACCGTGGGAAACGAGATATGGAAGATGCGACTCTCTCACTTGCACATCTGAACGGAGTCCCGATGGATCAGATTTCTCCTATTGTGACTGTCATGTTGGCTATAAAAATGTCCAATGCTTCACACAGGATGACATACACTTCTGAAGCATACGATGACTTACGCAGGGAGTACTTCGGATAGTTTACCTCATAGTTGTTTCTTATTACAATAAATATGTGTATTTAATATACAATGACAATGTGTAATTGAATTTTCAATGGTTATAGATTAAAGTTTACAGTTTTATTATATCTTGCATTATAGTGTAATGGTCTAATCATATTTTATTCATCTCTCTGAGCATAAGCACAAATGCATTATACCATTAACATTACTCGTATAATGTTTTAGTATATTCCACTTGTATTGACATTGTTTAAATTTCGTAGTTCGCACATATTCAGTGATGGCACCAGGTGGGAGAGTACGTCGTTCGCGCACTGGATCTACCCCTTCTACCCGTGATGCGACGGAGCCAGCATCGCCGTCGCATATTGTATCGCAGGCGTCTGATCCCTCAGTCGCGCATACACCAGGCACTGCATGTAAGTTTAGACATATTTCTTTTAATGATTTCTGTTTATGTTTAGACTTACATATTTCTGTTGCAACAGCGTCGTCGACCAGCCGGCGAGGACGTGGACCCACGCGTGGGTTACTTTTAGAGCGACTTACGCGTGAGGGTAGGGTGACAGTAGAGTTCCCACAGGACTGCATTAGACCTGTTGGGAACAATGCCATGTTGTTTACGTCAGAGGTCGGTGTTTTATGCCGATCTCTGATTCCCCCCACCACCCCCCGTTGGAGAGACGTGACAGATGATGTTCGACAGCTCATCTGTCAGCCTTTAAGTAAATTTTAGTCAAATAAAATTTATTTTATAAATGTTCATTTACGGTTAAGTTATTTTCTTAATAAATTTATTGTCTTAATCTATTATTTACAAAAGCTGAGGATAAATTTGACTTTGATTTGAGTGTTCCGCACATCTCCCATGCCGTCGACGACATGATGAAGGAGCGGTTCAAGGATTACCGCACTAGGTTACACCAAGCGATACAAGCGGTGCGTGAGCCACGAGGAGGCCGTATGAGTCGCACCGTGCCGCACGTGACCGATGGGGATGGCGGATACTCTGTGATAGGTTTTCGTCGATTCTTTTCAGTAATATTTACATATTTACGATATCTTAGCGTAATAATTAATTCGCAATTAATAACAATATATTATGAATAATGTGTTGAGAAAAAGAGTAAAATAAATTCGACAACAGAGGAAAGTTAGAAGTGAACCATGTATGGTTCTAGTTCAAAGTCATTAAATACGACCGTCACGACATGGTAAGAAAATGCGGTAATTATTACGTTTATATATTCTTTCCATGCATTTATATTAATTCTATCGTCCTTTCGATTGCGCGAGATTCCGATCACACGGCCGGGAGCCTTGGACGATGAGACTTCTACAAAGGGACTCACTTGTCGACGGCACGGGATCTTGGGTACATCCTAGGGCCAGCGAGATTTGGGTAAAAATCCTTACATTGTATAATTTAATTGTATTAAATTATAATCATGTCATTTATTATGAAAATTCATATGTTTTTATTACAGGAGGAGATGAACACTTTACGCAGTCAGCCCACTCCCGATGGTACTCAGAGGAGTGAGCCAGAGATCCTAAGTCAGGTGCTTGGCACTCGTTCTGGATATGTGCGTGGGTTTGGCCATGGTGCCAAGCTCATGGCACCCGCTAGAGCTGCCTCCAGTCGATCCATCGTTGTTGGCGAGAGTGCTGTACGCCGAGCTGATACCGCAGAGAGAGAGGTTCAGCAGCTACGGGTCGTCGTCAATGACATCAAAGATCAGCTGGACAAGCGGAGGAGGAGAGAGAGGAAGATGATGGAGGAGCGGCGAGGCGAGGGAGGAGCAGAGGAGAGGAGGATGGAGGATCACCGGTGAGGCAAAGGGAGGAGCGGGAGAGAGGAGGATGGAGGATCACGGTGGTGAGGCGAGGGAGGAGCAGAGAGAGGAGGATAGAGGAGATCCGGGTGGATCATGAGCGACGGATGATGCAGATGTTAGAGGCTTTCCTTTGCACGCTTACCCACCGATGCTCCACCACCTCCGCCTTCATCTTTGTGATTTTTTTGTATATTTGTTTATTATGTTAAGTTTATATGTATTAATGTGTGAATGAACGTGTTTGAATGAATGCAGTTTATGTTTGGGTTTGGGTTTGGGTTTAGTTGGATGTGAATGTGAATATGATGAAAATATATTATATAACAGGTGTATATTATGATGAATATGATGATATATTGGTAACAGGTGTCTATCAGGAATTTTGTGAGGAATTCCAGGCTGTACATTAAAAAAAAAAAGACTTTTAGCGACGAAACTTTTCGTCGCTAAAAGTGAAATGATTTTTCGCAGCGAAAATTTTCGCTGCTAAAAATTCTTGGAAATTTTTTTGGCGGCGAAAAATTTCGCTGCTAAAACTTTGGAATTATATTTGGCGGCGAAAATTTTCGCTGCTAAAAAATTTTGGAATTTGTTTAGCGGCGAAAATTTTCGCTGGAAAAACTTAATTTTTGCTGGAAAATAGTTTTTACGTCGAAACATTTATTCTGCTAAAAGTCCTCTAAACAGTCCTAGATATCTTTTGGCGGTGACATTTTTCGGTGCTAAAGGTGTTGGCTATTTTTTTTACGGTGAATATTTTCGCTGCTAAAAGTCATAGCAATTTTTTTTGCGGCAAAATGTTTGGTTGCTAAAGGTTTTGGTTTGTTTCATAAACTTTTATTGCTAAAAGTCGAGAAATTTATTTTATGAAATCTTTCTTCGCTAAAAGTTGTGGAAATTTTTTTTGCGAATGGTTTATTGCTAAAGGTCTTGGATGTTTTACGGGTGGCGAAACTTTTTAAACCGCTAAAAGTCGTAGAAAATTTTTTATTGTGAAATATTTCGCCGCTAAAAGTCGTGGAAGTTTTTTGCGGCGCGAATGGATTCACTGAAAAAACGATGTAAATTTGTTTATGGCGAAAGTTTTATTGCCGCTAAAAGTCATGGAAATTTGTTTATGGCGATATATTTACGCTAAAAGTGTTAGCGCTTTTTTTTAGCGTGAAATGTTTCATTGCTAAAAGTCGTGGAAAATTTTTTGGCGAAAGATTTGGTGCTAAAAGTCTTGGTGAGTTTTTTTGGCGAAAATTTTCGATGCTAAAAGTCCTAGATATTTTGGCGGCAAAAATTTCATTGCTAAAAGTATTGACAGTTTTTTTGGCGAAATGTTTTGCTGCTAAAAAGTTTTGAAGTTTTTTGGCAGCGAATATTTTCGTCGCTAAAAGAGACCTTTAGCAACGAAAATATTCGTCGCTAAAAATCTTACATTTAGCGTCGATTTGACTTTTTCGCTGTTAAAAGTCTTGTACATCGGTCTTTTAGCGATGAATTTAGCGACAAAAATTTCCGTCGCTAAATATTTTTAGCTGCGAAATATTGACGTTTAGCGACGAAAATGGCTGTCGCTAAAAGTGGTGTTTCTTGTAGTGAAAGCTTAATACACATCGCGATGGGCCTCACTCATGGGCCACATACACATCAAGTGGGTCGCATCTCACGGGTCTAATATACATCAAGTCGGGCCTCACCATATGAGCCGAAAATACATCACAATGGGCCACGTCTCATGGGCCTCGAATACATCTCAATGGGCCTTGACAATCGAAATCGGCCTCAACAATTGGAATCGCCACTCGGAATCGACCTCGTTACTCGGCCTCGACAATCGAAATCGGCAAATTAGTCATGACAATCGGAATCGGCAAATCGGTTACGTCAATCGTAATCGGCAATCGGTCATGATAAACGGCCTCGATCGCTAATCGGCAATCGGTCAAGTCAATCGGAATCGGCAATCGGCCACGACAATCGACAATGGCAAATCGGTCACGTCAATCAAAAATAGTAAATCAGTCATGACAATCGAAAATCGGCAATTGGTCACGTAATTGGCCTCCATCGCTAATCTGCAATCGGCCACAACAATCGGAATCGGTCAATAATCGGAATCGGCAAATCGGTCACGACAATCGGCACCGATCATCAGTATTGATAATCGGCACTGATAATCAGGGTCAATAATTGTCGTCGGCCTCGACAATCGAAATCTGCAAATTGGTCACGACAATCGGAATCGGCAAATCGGTTACGTCAATCATAATCGGTAATCGGTCATAATAAACGGCCTCGATCACTAATCGGCAATCGGTCAAGTCAATCGAAATCAGCAATCGGCCACGACAATCGATAACAGCAAATCAGTCACGTCAATTGAAAACAGTAAATCGGTCACGACAATTGAAAATCGGCAATCGGTCACGTAATCGGTCTCGATCGCTAATCTGCAATCGGCCACAACAATCGGAATCGGTCAATAATCGAAATCGGCAAATCGGTCACGACAATCGGCACCGATAATCAGCATTGATAATCGGCACCGATAATCAGGGTCGATAATTGTCGTCGGCCTCAACAATCGGCACCGATAATCAGGGTCGATAATCGGCGTCAGCCTCGACAATCGGCATCGATAATCAGAGTCAATAATTGACGTCGGCCGTGGTTATGAAGTCATTTGTCTACAGTGAATGGGACCCACGTATTTGGGGTTAACCCATAAAGTGAATGGGCCTAACAAGGCCCTTGGGAAGGTCACAATGAGGACATCTAACCATCATTACTCGTCAATGTGGACGTCAAACCAACATTGCTCCCAAGGAGTGGCCTACATAGGGAATTCATAACGTTGCAACGGCTACGCACATACATTACATTGGGCCTTGCACATGGGCCTCACTTACATCACATCGGGTCTCGAATACACATCAGATGGGCCTCGCACCAGAGCCTTAAATATATCTCAATGGGCCTCCTATGTCAAGCGGACCACATCACATATGCCGCATTACGTGGACCGCACCAACGGGCTTCATGTATATCAAATGTTCCACACTGATGGGCCTCATTTGGCCTAACCTTAAGTATATTTGAGATCCAACCTATACATAAGTTAACATAGAGATAAAGGAAGTGAAAATAGTATCAGCTTATTTCGAAACCACCATGGCCCTAGAAGTTTGAACGATGGATGTCATTGTACCCCATATTAATGCAAATGGTGGGGTCCACTTGAACTTTGGGTCTCACACATTCACCCCATGTCCTAAAATGATCTCACCGATGGTTGGACAGTTTGGATATCACATACGCACCATGGTGGGTCCCATAGATAGACGGTGTGGGTGAGACAAATGGGACCCACGGTACTAGCTGACATTGAGAGAGTGAGAGAGTTAGAGAGAGATAGAGAGAGAGAGTGAGATAGAGAGAGCACGTGGCTACTCTTTTACTTTTTCTCCTTCTTTTCTTTTGCCAGGGACAAAACAAGGTGGTCCCACGTAGGGCCCATCACAAGTGTAATATAATGTACCATTATATTATATTATAATATATCATGTAATATATATTACATTACATTATATATATATATATATATATATATATATAAGATGACAAACGTCCAGGCCGTCCATTTGGACGCTGGACAAAACACATACATCCTGGGGCCCACCGTCTCATCTCTGATGGATGGACGGCTGGACGAGGAACACATATATCTGGTGGGCCCAACTTCACACGTGTCAAACGTGTGAGGTGGGCCCATGCAAATGGATGAACGGTGTGGTGTACACAAGCACGTCAGATGAAGGGATGGACGGCGTGGTGCAACACATACAGCAGAGGGCCCCATGTCCCTTGCACTGCACACGTGCAGGCACCCCAGGTGGGTCCCACGTGTAGGCCACGTGCAGACCTTAGTGTAGAAATGAGGTATCTATCACACAGTCTACCACGTGAGGTAGGGCCCACCGTTGAAATGAGGTGCCTCCACTCAGTCTGCCAGTAAGCCATGGATGTGAGAGTGCACAGGCACTAAGGAGGGCCCACACGGACGTGGGTCCCACTGTCCAAGGTGGTGGACGGTCTAGATACAACACATACACTATGGCGGGCCCACTTAGGAGGATGGATGGCGTAGTTAGGTCCCATGGACCACACCGTCACCCACACTCCACTGTTTAGCACAACCCCCCCTGTCAGTCCATATTTCACTGTTGCCACTCCCCACGTCAGTGCACCCACTGACAGTTAACACTTCACTAATATCTGCACCCTTCACTGGTGCGTACGCCAGGATGAACGGTGTGGATGTACACCTCATCCAGGCCGTTCCCACATAGGCCACCTGTTTTGGATTAAACTGATATTTGCACTACAAAAAAGAAGGTTTTTGGCGACGAAACTTTTAGTGACGAAACGCATTTTCGTCTCCAAAAGTCACTTATAGCGACGAAATAAATTTTCGTCGCTACAAGTGAGCTTTTAGCGACGACACTTTTAGCGACGAAAATTTTCGTAGCTAAAACTACTGCATTAAACTTTTAGTGACGCAAATTTTCACTGCTAAAAGTCTTGTATTGTACAAGACTTTTAGCGGCGAACCATTTCGCTGCTAAAAGTCTTGTACTGTATAAGACTTTTAGCAGTGAAAATTTTCGCTGCTAAAACTGAACTGATATATCTTTTAGCGACGAAACTTTTCGTCGCCAAATGTTTTTTTTAAAAAAACCTTATTCTAGCTCAAAATACGTACAAATTTCCTGATATACACCTGTTAACAATATATTACATCATATTCATCCTGATATACACATTTTATCATATTCACATTTATATTAATCTAAACTTTTAGCAGCGAAAATGTTCGTCGCTAAAAAATACTATACAAGACTTTTAGCAGTGAAAGTTTTCGTTGCTAAAAATTTTCAACTGTTAGCACTACTATTGTTCAAAAAATCCTTCAATTTTTAGCAGCGAAAATATTCACTGCTAAAAATAATCCAACATATCTTTTAGCGACGAAAATGTGGGTCGCCAAAAGTTGCTTTAAAAAAAAAATATTTTATGCAAAATTCGTACAAAATTCCTGATATACACCTCTTAACAATATATTCCATCATATTCATCCTGATATACACATTTCATCATACGCACATTCACATCAAACTACATAAACTTTTAGCGGCGAAACTGTTCGTCGCGAAAAAATATAAAAATCTATCTGTTTTTAGCAGCAAAACGTTTCGCTTCTAAAAGTCTTATATTGTACATGACTTTCAGCAGCGAAAATTTTCGCTGCTAAAAATAATCTAGCTCAAAGGTTTCTTTTTTAAAAAATAATCTAGCTCAAAATCCATACAAAATTCCTGATATACACCTGTTAATAATATATTACATCATATTCATCCTGATATACACATTTCATCACATTCACATTTACATCCATCCAAACCCAAACTATATTCACTTTTAGCGGTAAACGCCGTCGCTAAAAAATTAAAAATCTTAATCTAACTCAAAAGTTTCTTTTTTAAAAAATAATCTAGCTCAAAATCCATACAAAATTCCTGATATACACCTGTTAATAATATATTCCATCATATTCATCCTGATATACACATTTCATCATATTCACATTCACATTCACATGCATTTGAACCCAAACTACATTCACTTTTAGCGGCGAAATTGGTCGTCGCTAAAAAATTAAAAATCTTTCTGTTTTTAGCAGCGAAAATTTTCGCTTCTAAAAGTCTTTTACTGTATAAGACTTTTAGCAGCGAAAATTTTCGCTGCTAAAAATAAACTACCATATCTTTTAGCTACGAAAATTTTCATCGCCAAAAGTTTCTTTTAAAAAAAATATAATCTAGCTCAAAATTCGTACAAAATTCCTGATATACACCTGTTAACAATATATTCTATCATATTCATCCTGATATACACATTTCATCATATTCACATTCACATCCATCTAAACCCAAACTACATAAACTACATTCATCCAAACACAAACAATCTTATCTGCATCACATTCATTCATGCATAAATACATATAAATTTAACATAAACAAATAAACAAAAAATCACAAAGATGAAGGCGGAGGTGGTGGGGCATCGGTGGGTAAGCGTGTAGCGAAAGCCTGAAATATCTTCGTCATCCGTCGCTCATGCTCCACCCGCATAGATCTTGAATAGTAAAATCCAGTAGAATCCCATGCTTCTATACACTATCAACCTAAAAACAAAACATCCCATTTATTATCATTTTAAGAAGGTTTCTAATACATGAAAGAAAAAAAAATCAGTAACGGTGTGTTTGGGTGCACCAAATATCATGAAATTTCATAATATTTCATGATTAATCAGTCTAGTTTGGTGCAAAACATCAAGAAATTTCACAATATTTGGTGCAACCAAATGCACTCTATATATAAACAACTTCTTTGGAAAATCAAAGAACAGAAAAACTAAATATTTCTCTCTTTTGATTCAAATTCCCAACACAAAACCAAACCAGTAATTAGTGAAAAGGAATACCAGATTACCTGAATAATGGTTGCATTCTTACAAGCATCATTGTCAATTACAACCCTGAAAAATAGAAAAGAATTAGATAAATTAAAAGAAAAAAATTCAATGCCAAAAGAAAAGCCAAAACAGAAGAAAATAGAGAACCACAAAACCCAAGCTGATTTTGGGGGGAAAAAATAGCATGCCTTAAAAGATTAAATTCACAACAATTACAAAAACAAGCATCGAAAAAATCAGAAAAATACAAGAAAAACCCGAAACAGATTGAGAATCAGCCATTGCAATGCAGGTTACTTTTATTAGAGAACAATGTGAAACTAGCTGCAAGATGAACTATTGAAATTGCAAGATGCACTTGATCAGATTGAGAATATAAAGAGAAGTGAGGCCAGTCACATGAAAAGATATGAAGAGCTTTCTATGAAAATCTTGGAAATGGAGATTGAGCTACAGACAGTACTCTCTGACAAGCAACAAAAAGTCAAGGCTTATAAAAGACGGAAGGCTGAATTAGAATGTTGTATGCTAAGTTTTTAACGGTTGTAAAGAAGAAAAAGTAAAGCTTGAAAACTTCTTTGCAAGAATGCGACAAGGGCCAAAGCACCAAGGTTTAGGGAATTGAGAATTGGTTTGGGTTTAGGTTTAGGGAATCGGGTTCGGGTTCAGGTTCGGGATCGGGTTTAGGTTTGGGTTTTCAAGTTTAACCTTAGGTTTAGGTTAGGGAGTTGATATTAGGATTAGGTGTAGGTTTAGGTTTAGGGATTTGAGAACACATTTAGGTTTTAGGTTAAGGTCTTAGGTTATAGGTTAAGGTTTAGGATTTAGGTTTAGGTGAATGGTAGGTAATAGGTTATAAGTATAGGTTATAGGTAATAGGTTAAAATTTTAGGTCAGAGGTTTTGGTTTAGGTTAAGGTTATAGGTTTAGGTTAAGGTTTAAGGTTTAGGTTTAGGTTATAAGGTATAGGTTTAGGGAATTGAGAATTGGTTTGGGTTTAGGTTTAGGGAATCGGGTTTGGGTTTGGGATCGAGGTCTAGGTTTGGGTTTTCAAGGTTAAGCTTAGGTTTAGGTTAGGGAGTTGAGATTAGGATTAGGTGTAGGTTTAGGTTTAGGGATTTGAGAATATATTTAGGTTTTAGGTTTAGGTTTAGGTCTTAGGTTATAGGTTAAGGTTTAGGATTTAGGTTTAGGTGAATGGTAGGTAATAGGTTATAAGTTTAGGTTATAGGTAATAGGTTAAGGTTTTAGGTCATAGGTTTTGGTTTAGGTTAAGGTTATAGGTTTAGGTTAAGGTTTAGGTTTAGTTTTAGGTTCAGGTTTAGGTTTAGATTTAGGTTATAAGGTATAGGTTTAGGTAATTGAGAATTGGTTTGGATTTAGGTTTAGGGAATTGGGTTTAGTTTTAGGTTCGGGTTTAGGTATAGGTTATAAGGTATAAGTTTAGGGAATTGAGAATTGGTTTAGGTTTAGGTTTAGGGAATCGGGTTCGGGTTCGGGATCGGGTTTAGGTTTGGGTTTTCAAGTTTAAGCTTAGGTTAAGGTTAGGAGTTGAGATTATGATTAGGTGTAGGTTTAGGTTTAGGGATTTGAGAATGCATTTAGGTTTTAGGTTTAGGTTTAGGTTTAGGTTTAGGTTTAGGTTTTAGGTTATAGGTTAAGATTTAGGTTACTGTTAGGTTATAGGTTATAAGTTTAGGTTATAGGTAATAGGTTTTGGTTTAGGTTAAGGTTAACGTTTAGGTTTAGGTTATAAGGTATAGGTTTAGGGAATTGAGAATTGGTTAAGGTTTAGGTTTAGAGGAATCGGGTTCGGGTTAGGAATACGGTTTAGGCTTGGTTTTCATGTTTACGTTTAGGTTTAGGTTAGGGAGTCGAGATTGGGATTAGGTGTAGGTTTAGGTTTAGGGATTTGAGAATAGGTTAATGTTTAGGTATAGGTTTAGGTTTAGGTTATAGGTTTTGGTTTTGGTTTTAGGTTTAGGTTAAGGTTATAAGTTTAGGTTATAGGTTATAGGTTAAGGTTTAGGTTATAGGTTTTTGTTTAGGTTGAGGTTATAGGTTTTGGTTTAGGTTATAGGTTTAGGTTTAGGTTTTAGTTTATAGGTTTTGTTTAAGTTTAGGTTATAGGTTTTGGTTTAAGTTATAGGTTTAGATTTAGGTTTTACTTTATAGGTTTAGGTTATAAGTTATAGGTTTAAGTTCGGTTTTAGGTTTAGGTTAAGGTTATAAGTTTAGGTTAAGGTTTAGGTTACAGGTTTTGGTTTAGGTTAAGGTTATAGGCTTTGGTTTAGGTTAAGGTTTAGGTTTTGGGTTTAAGTTAAGGTTATAGGTTAGGTTATGTTTAGGTTTAGGTTATAGGTTATAGGTTATAGCTTTGGGAATTGAGAATACGTTAAGGTTTAGGTTTAGAAGCGGGTTCGGGTTCGGGATCGGGTTTAGGTTTGGGTTTTCCATATTAGGTTTAGGTTTAGGTTAGGGAGTTGTGATTAGGATTTGGTGTAGGTTTAGGTTTAGGGATTTGAGAATACATTTAGGTTTTAGGTTTTAGGTTTAGGTTTTAACTTATAGGTTTGGGTTATAGGTTTTGGTTTTAGTTTTAGGTTTAGGTTTAGGTTAGGTTATAGGTTATAGCTTTGGGAATGGAGAATAGGTTAAGGTTTAGGTTTAGAAGCGGGTTTAGGTTCGGAATCGGGTTTAGGTTTGGGTTTTCAAGTTAGGTTTAGGTTTAGGTTAGGGAGTTGAGATTAGGATTTGGTGTAGGTTTAGGTTGAGGGATTTGAAAATAGGTAAAGGTTTAGATTTAGAAAATCGGGTTCGGGTTCGGATCGGGTTTAGGCTTGGGTTTTCATGTTTAGGTTTAGGTTTAGGTTAGGGAGTTGAGATTGGGATTTGGTGTAGGTTTAGGTTTAGGGATTTGAGAATAGGTTAAGGTTAAGGTTTAAGTTTAAGAAATCGGGTTCGTGTTCGGGATCGGGTTTAGGCTTAGGTTTTCATGTTTAGGTTTAGGTTTAGGTTAGGGAATTGAGATTGGGATTTGGTGTAGGTGTAGGTTTAGGTTTTGGTTTTGGTTTTGGTTTTAAGTGTAGGTTTAAGAAATCGTGTTCGGGTTCGGGATCGGGTTTTGAAGTTTAGGTTTAGGTTTAGGTTGGGGAGTTGAGATTAGGATTGAGATTGGGATTAGGTTTAGGTTTAGGGATTTGAGAATACATTTAGGTTTTAGGTTTAAGGTTTAGGTTTTAGCTTATAGGTTTAGGTTATAGGTTTTGGTCAAGGTTATAAGTTTGGGTTATAGGTTATAGGTTAAGGTTTAGGTTAAACGTTTTTGTTTAGGTTAAAGTTATAGGTTTTGGTTTAGGTTATAGGTTTAGGTTTAGGTTTAGGTTTAGGTTATAGTTTATAGGTTTAGGTTATAGGTTTAGGTTTTGGTTTTAGGTTTAAGGTTAAGGTTATAAGTTAAGGGTTTTTTTTAGGTTAAGGTTATAAGTTTTGGTTAAAGTTTAGTTTTTGGGTTTATGTTAAGGTTATAGGTTATAGGTTATAGGTTATAGGTTTAGGTATAGGTTTTAGCTTTAGGTATAGGTTATATCTTATAGGTTTAGGTTTTGGTTTTAGGTTTAGGTTAAGGTTATAAGTTTAGGTGTCGAGTTATAGGTTTTTGTTTAGGTTAAGGTTATAGCTTTTGGTTTAGGTTATAGGTTTAGGATTAGGTTTAGGTCTAGGTTTTAGTTTATAGGTTTAGGTTATAGGTTTAAGTTTTGGTTTTAGGTTTAGGTTAAGGTTATAAGTTTAGGTTAAGGTTTAGGTTACAAGTTTTGGTTAAGGTTAAGGTTATAGGTTTTAGTTTAGGTTAAGGTTTAGGTTTTTGGTTTATGTTTAAGGTTATAGGTTAAGGTTATAGGTTTAGGTTTAGGTTATAGGTTATAGGTTATAGCTTGGGAATTGAGAATGTGTTAAGGTTTAGCTTTAGGAAATCAAGTTCGGGTTCGAGATGGGTTTAGGCTTGGTTTTCAAGTTTAGGTTTAGGTTTAGGTTAGGGAGTTGAGTTTGGGATTAGGTGTAGGTTTAGGTTTAGGGATTTGAGAATACATTTAGGTTTTAGGTTTAGCTTTAGGTTTAGGTTTAGGTTTATGTTATGGATTATAGGTTAAGTTTAGGTTAAGGTTTTAGGTTTAGGTTTAGGTTATAAGTGTCGGTGATAGGTTTAGGTTTAAGTTAGGTTATAGGTTATAGCTTTAGTGAATTGAGAATAGTTTAAGGTCCAGGTTTAGAAATCGGGTTCGGGTTTGGGATCGGGTTTAGGTTTGGGTTTTCAAGTTTAGGTTTCGGTTTTTAGGGAGTGAGATTAGGATTAGGTAGGTTTAGGTTTAGGTTAGGGAGTTGAGATTAGGATTAGGTGTAGGTTTAGGTTTGGGGATTTGAGAATACATTTAGGTTTTAGGTTTAGAAATCGGTTTCGGAATCGGGATCGGGTTTAGGCTTGGGTTTTCATGTTTAGGTTTAGGTTTAGGTTAAGGAGTTGAGATTGGGATTAGGTGTAGGTTTAGGTTTAAGGTTTTGAGAATACATTTAGGGCCCATTTGGACAAACTAATTGGAAGGGATTGGATGGTTTTGGAAGGGATTGGAAGTTAAATCCCGAGATTGGTCGGGCGTGTCAAACAGACTAGGTGATCTTATCTCGGGATATAGCAATCTCATAGATCTTAAGACAATCCACTGACAACACCATCACTACCTTTAAATCCCATCCAGCTCCACCCTAATCCGTTCAAATTTGCCTGGGACATGTTTGGGTCGAGGGATTGGAAGGGATGGGAAGGTTTAATCCCGAGATTGGAGCGTGCAAACAGACTCCATATAGCAATCCTGGGATATAGCAATCCCATGGATCTTAAGACAATGCACTGACAACACCATCATTGCCTTGAAATCCATGTCATCCACCTTAATACCATTCAATCCCTTCCAATCCACCCGTCCAAACAGGCCCTTAGGTTTTAGGTTTAGGTTATAGTTTAAAGGTTTAGGTTATAGGTTTTGGTTTTGGTTTTAGGTTTAGGTTAAGGTTATAAGTTTAGGTTATAGGTTTAGGTTTGAATTAAAGTTATAGGTTTAGGTTTGAGTTAAAGTTTAGGGATTCGGGTTCGGGTTCTGGTTTGGGTTCGGGTTTAGGTTATAGGTTATGGTTATAAGTTTAGAATAACGTTTAGGTTTAGGTTATAGGTTAGAGAATAGGTTTAGGTTATAAGTATAGGTTTAGGTTGGGTTATAAGTTAAGGTTTAGGAATTTGAGTTTAAGTTAAGGTTTAGGTTTAGGTTATAAGTATAGGTTTTGGGATTTGAGAAAAAGTTTAGGTTATAAGTATAGGTTTAGGTTAAAGTTGTAAGTTTAGGTTTAGGTTATAAGTTGTTTTTGTTTAGGTTTAGGTTATTAGTATAAGTTTAGAGATTTGAGAATAGGTTTAGGTTAAGGTTATAAGTTTGGGTTAAGGTTATAAGTATAGGTTTAGGTTATAGGTATAGGTTTAGGTTTAGGTTATAGGTATAGGTTTAGGTTTAGATTTATGTGTAGGTTAAGGTTTAGGTTAAAGTTTAGGTTAAAGGTTTTGGTTTAGGGTTAGGGGTGTGGTATGCAAAGGATATAAACACGGCTGTCCAAATTGAGCCTCTCAATGTTGTCCATAGGAAATGGAACTTCATCATGGTCATTAGGTTCCCACCTTAGGGACCCGCTCATGGATAGCTCCGACGTACATCCAGTGCTCCGCTCCATTAATCTCAAGCAAATACATAAATAAATGTCCAAATGGCCAGGCCCTTTCAATGTTGTCCATAGGAAATGGACAGCTTCATCATGGTCATAACAGCGGTTCCCACCTTCCAGGGACCCCCGCTCTTCCGTATAGCTCCGACGCACATCCGGGTCTGCTCCATTAATCTCGAACAAATACATAAATACGGCCTGTCCAAATGGCCAGGCCCTTCCAATGTTGTCCATAGGAAATTGACAGCTTCATCATAGTCATAACAGCGATTCCCACCTTCCAGGGACCCCCGCTATCCGGATAGCTCCGACGCACATCCGGGTCTGCTCCATTAATCTCGAGCAAATACAGACATAATCACGGCCTGACATGTTGTCCATAGGAAATGGACAGCTTCATCATGGTCATAACAGCGGTTCCCACCTTCCAGGGACTCCCCCTCATCCGGATAGCTCCGACGCATATCCGGGTCTGCTCCATTAATCTCGAGCAAATACATAAATACGGCCTATCCAAATGGCCGTATAAACATGTTTATAAAGAAATACACACATGCTAAGACATACGTATGTGAGATTGGTGAAGCTAAATTGAAATGGATCACATTAACTCTACACTAATTTGATAGATTATAAACTAAAATCTACACTAATTTGATCTTCTAACTTCAGATCATTGGAAGTATAATAGATGGTTGAAATGCAGTATAATGATCAAAATTCAGCAAAAAAAAAATGTCCATTAATCAAACTTTACAATAACCAAAACAATCTGGATTTGAGATTCCAATCTATTCATGGTGTTCCTACGATATGGACGGTTCAATTCAAGTTCATCCATGCCAAAATGTACACTTCAGATTCAAGCCCATAGCTCAATGGGAGATAAGACATGTTGCAAGACTGAGGCCTTAGGTTTGAGCAATCATCATTGTTTGCTAGAGTACAAAACAACTCCAATTTGCAGGTATTTAGTATATGAAAATGAAAACTACATGCCTAGTTAATGATGCATACAGTGCCGTTTTCTATCTCTTTGTATTATTTCATTTTCAAATGTGGAAAAAAAGAGGTGTGTGCCTTAAAAACATGAGATAAAAATTGCATTTTTCCTTCCTTTATCTTTGTTTGGAAAGGTAGGAAAATTATAGATGAATGATGAATCCTATTGTCAAGAGAACCCTGGAAATAAATTCAAGTTATGTTATCTTGTTTGTTCAGCATAGTTGTTTTCTATGAAAATGTTAGAAGGTCAATAGTAAAATGATATGAATTCTCTTATAACTGTGAAAATCGACAACTAACATATTCTTGAAAGAAATTAATAGCCATGCTTTTTCTTTCAAGCCAAACTTTGAAATGGAAAATGATTCCCATAACTACTTTTTTTTTTTTATATATCAAACATATATAGAAAGTAGATTTCTATGAAAACCAATTCTTATCTATGGTTTTCAATGTTCCCAAAGGATTCTGATGAATTGACTTTATTGGACCAAAATAAATGCTACGTACATCAATAGGCAACTACCCTTGTTGGCTAATCGTATTTCATCCTTGATGATTTCCTTCACGACCATACCCTATGAAGTGGCAATTCATACACAGTCCAGAAACCGTAAAATCAGACGTATGTGCTGAAGGAGATAGAGAAGGGTACTATAATTGATTCCTTCATTTCAAAACTCACTAAATGACAAAAACAACTTCATATGAAGGATAATTCTAAGTCAAACAATGCAGTTGATGCAGTTGATGCAGTAGAACCTGAATATAGTAGAGACAGCCTTCCCTCTAAGGTACACCTGGCAAAGATTGTTCAACTATCAGGCCTTAACACAGATGGGAAGCGAATTGAAAAACACATGGAGGGAATGATCCTAGCCATCCAGTTTGTGGTCTTTAACCACCAACATTCAGTGCAACAAAGTCACCCAAAAAATAAAATCTCTTTTATGTTTTTTTCAATCCATCTTCCATTTTCTTCTTAACAAGAAAATCCATATTTACTAATATTTTCATTTTTCTATTTTTCAAAAGAATGAGTTCGGACTCCGAAAGTGTCGGCTCCAGCACTCGTACTTTCAGCCCAAACCCTAACCAAGGACTCCAAAATTACCAAATACTCATAAATATTCATTGCAAGCATTTTCTGTCTATGTGCATGACAACACCATCATTACCTTTAAATCCCATCCAATCCACCCTAATCCGTTCAAATTTGTCGGGACGTGTTTGGTTCGAGGGATTGGAAGGGATGGGAAGGTTTAATCCCGGAATTGGCTGGGCGTGCCAAACAAACTGGATATAGCAATCCAGGGATAGAGCAAAATTAGTATTTATTCTAGTTCTAATGCTTGATTGTAATGTATAAGTATTAGAAACACAACCATGTTTATAAAGTCATTGGACAGCCAATTACAATGCTCTCACCAAAGAGTGGACCATCACGCTACTATAAACATGTTTATAAAAAAATACACATTTGAAATATTTATATTATTTTGGATTTTCTAAATATTTTTTAAAGAAATTTTCAAGTAATTGTTTTTAAACTGTTGTAGCGTTGTAACGGTTGTTATTGCCCCGTATAGGTTATTATGGCTGATACTCATATCAGTAGCAGTGGTGACCATATACTCCACTCTAACCAATACGAAAACTTTTGCCCTACTCGGATGCATGCCTGTAGGCTTCCCAAAAACGACCATTAGACATCTTTTCTATGCCTAATTCAGATTTAAAGTGTTAAGTTGATGGAGTTTTTTC
Source organism: Magnolia changhungtana (assembly GCA_030180095.1). Taxonomy (NCBI): domain Eukaryota; kingdom Viridiplantae; phylum Streptophyta; class Magnoliopsida; order Magnoliales; family Magnoliaceae; genus Magnolia; species Magnolia changhungtana. Next base: position 60,122 of record JASAUF010000015.1, read on the forward strand.
CATATTAGAATATACATGAGTTTTTATAAGCCCACATGCCTGTGGAGGCTTTCCCATCCACATGCAAGCTCACCTGCCAGTATTACCACTCATGTGAGAGATCTGAGCTTCCCCACTTGGTGGGCCAGATCTTTTGGCCCTATAATGAGGCCCTCTCTTTTCAGGTTGGTCAAGTGAATAGACATTGATCATCCTTCTCAATTGCATAGTTTAAATACTCAAAAACTCTACTCGACTTGATACTTAGCTGGGTTGGGTAGACTCAACTAAATCTTTATTTGATTGGACTCAATATTTAATAAATTAATTAAGTGATATTTAAGATGAGATAAGTATTGAAAATGATGAAACAAAATCAGTTAAGGATTCCAAATGTATTCCTTGCAACTCTGTTTTTCAATAAAAATATATCCTGGTTGGCGAGTGACTCAGTTGAGTTGGCCGGGTTTTCAAACCAACTCACAAGTCTTGTCATGAGTCGATTTGAGTTATGCCAGTCACTGAATTTCATGAAACTCGGATCTAAATCTAGCTGAGTTGACCCCATTGAGTTTTGAGTTAACCCACTTATATGTCATGAAGGGCTCTCCAGACCATCCCATGTTGTGAGACGTTGGAGCATATTTTTGGAATCGTAGCCATCCAATTAATGGCCATGGAATGGAAGGATGGTTGAAAGTACACTTGTAAGTGGCCTATTAGCTTTATTTTTGCTCGGGGCCCAACATGGAAATTACACATCTAATGATCAGAAACATATCACGGTGGGACCCTTCAAAAAATAAGAGTGGGTGTCTGTGCCATGACTGGAAGTGTATCAGGTGTTACTCATGTAACACTGTAGCGAGTGTTCCCTTAACCGTCGAGCCCATCTTGATGTATGTATTGTACATCCACGCCGTCCGTTTTTACGTCTCATTTTAGTACATGATTTTTTTTTAAAAATGAAGCAGATCCAAATCTCAAATGTACCACAGCACAAGAAACGGTGGACATTGAATACTCACTGTTGCAAATTTCTGATGGCCCACCATAATGTTTATTTACCATCCAACTTTTTGATAAGGTCACATGGATGAAGGTAGGGCGGGTTGGGTCAGGTTGGTGCTCAACCCTAGCCCAACCCAAGGTTCATGTACCTCCACCCTAACCCAACCCAACCCAATTTTAAGTTGGGAATTCTCAACCCAAGCCTAACCGAAGCAGGCTTGGTTGGGTTGGTCAAATGGATACATGCTAATATTTTTGTTATAATGTTAGTTTATTATATTTTAATACACGTCTTATTTTTTGTACTTAAAATGTTATTAATTATATGTAGTTATTTATAGTAAATAACTTTGTTTTGTTTTTAAACAAATAAGCTAAAATATAGGACAATTAATCCTTTAAAAGTGTAGCACGCAATCAAATCCAGGGATATAGTAAAATGAATGTGTTAGGGTCAGCAAAGTGATTTGACTCAAAATTCAACCGAGTCAAGTTGGCTTGGCCAATTTCAGGTCAATTTGAGAAGTTGTAGAACTATGAAAACAAAATTTTCATTAATAAAACTTTTATTATTGGCACACTTAAGTATGGTTGAAGGCACAAGAACCATACCATGAATAGAGTTAAGGGCAGCTTTTAAAACCAAAACAGCAACTCTCAACTTCTCCTGCAAGACAGGATACAAGAACATCAGCCACATACAATTCAGATGTATTTTACCTTACTTCTCTTTGATATTTGACCAAAATTGTTCTCTAAAATCAAGCAAAACCACAAACAGATGTTACCATGAAATGGAACTCAGAATTGATGTAGAAAAGATTGAAAATACCTCAACTGATTACCTCTACCAAATTAATTAGGAATTCATAAGATCATTAAGTAATAAAGGTATCATATCTATGAAAATGGTCATGTTCTATCACCCATGATGTTTTTGATAAATCTACTCCGTCCATCCATTTTGTGAGCTCATTTTAGAACTTAAGACCAAAAATGATAAGGAAAAGTCATGAAGACCTACACAAGGGCTTAATACCGAAGCACAACAATTTTTTAAATTAGTAGAGTGTCTGTATACCGAAGCCCACTCTTTGCTTCAAATAATCCATCATTTTTCCGATCGATGTCACATGACCATCGATTGACATCATCTTTTCTATCTAAGACTGATATGTAATTAATAGCTCCAATGCATGCAACGAACAACATCCATACAACATTCGTTTGACGAATAAATATTCCCAAGCCCCCAAGCTATAGAAAGGGAAGGGTAACACCAGTAAGATACATAGATTAAAAAGAAAAAATAAAACACCTGAAATATATCTTTCTCTTTTTTTTAAAAAAAAAAAAAAGGAAAGGAAAGGAAGAAGAAGAGGAAGATGAAGATTTCAGCATAAATAACAAGGGCGTAGGTCAAACAAGTACATTGCACACGCTAACTATGTTATGCTGTCGGAGAGAGAGAAATAGAGAGAGCGGGGGATATCGTGCATTTTGCTCGGGGCGAAAGTTTGGAGAGTACCCTTCAGGCTGTCAGTTTTGAATTGTACATGTGGGGCCTCAAATCCCAACCCTTCAGCCCATGGCCATGACGGTTAAGAAAGAAAATGTAGCAATGGATTGAGTGCAACAAAAACCAAGAATCTGGGGAATTCTTAGTGCATGGGTAAACTACTATGAGACCCATTGTTGAATGGCTGAGCCCCACCAGTACAAACTAAAAACCCAAACAGTACTAAACCAATTGTTAGGCCAAGCATTGTATAATACCTCTAGGAAGTATGCATTAAACAAAATCATCTAGCAATGTTTATGTCTTAAGTGTAACAATTATCCATACATTTTAATCTCATGATTTTGGCCAACTCATTTACTTTCCCAAACTCCCAATCACAAGTATGCATTAAACAAAATCATCTAGCTATTAGTTATATCATGTGTCTTTATATGTATGTATCATGTATGTATTACATATCATTTCTACAAAAATTTAAATGATACAAAATTTTTTTTAACACTGGCTTCGATAGCTAATACAAAGTCATGAGACCAAATTCATCATTTTTGACAATAGCATGTCACCCAATCTAACTCCCATTTAATCCATATCCTTTTTTAAAGCATGTTTGATAATTGTTAAAACTTCGACATTAAATTGGATTTGGATATGAATTATATGGTGATAGGGACATCCAAGCCGTCCATTTGTGAGGACTACTAAACTGGGTCTTAAAAGAGGGGGAAAAAAAAATCTTTTTCTTACTTATGGAAAACCCGGAACAAACAAAAAGGCCATCTAAACATTTCAAACCTAAGTAGCAAATAAGTAACAAAACCCCAATTGAAAGTACAAAATTTTTCGGGAGTTTCAGGCCCCAACAACTGCAAAACCTAAAATTAAACTGTGATCTCGAATGTTCTCAATCATACTGCTTTAGCACCAGCCCCCTCATAAAAGGAACTTCAATTTTTTCTTCCAAAACTCTAATGAATCAACAAAAACTGACCAAAGAAAGCCATATCCAAAAGCATTACTTCTTACCAAAAACAAGGGAAAAATATCTACAAAATCCAACACCACATACAAATCCAAGAAGCAAACCAGACCCAAAAGCCTAGAACTTTCAATCTTTCTAATTCCACATTCCAGCATAAAAATGAAAAAAAAAAAAAAAACATTGGAAACAATAAATGTGCAAACACCATTTCTCACCAAAAAAACTCTGCAAAAATCAACCCAACCAACAAAATCCAAAGAAGAATTATACACCCTAAACCTAATAGAAATGCCACTCAAAATTGGAAGAAGAAAAAAATGTCTAGACCCTCATTTCGTACTAAGAAGACATCTCAACATGATCCAACGTCATACATAATACCTTAAAACTCAAATGTTCAAAGTCCTACTCTTCTCTCTCCTTGAACATCAAACCCAAAATCAAGATTTATCTTTTCATTGCAAATCTAGCACCATTCTCATTATCATCCCCTTCAAAATACAAATCGAGAGACCCACATCCACATTCATCATTTCTTACCCTAGGATTAAAAAAAACACAAACAAAACATCTTTTTAATTTACTCCAAACAAAGAAAAGTGAAAGAAAAATCACATCCAGATTCGTCACTTCCAACAATGAAAATAGCTTTCACATTTAGCGTTCTTCTAAACATCTAACCAAAAAGATCCACTTCCAAATTCATCATTTCTACAAGAAGAAGATTATAAAAAAAAAAAAAAAAAAAATTTACTTCTGGCTTTTGTCTCCTTCAAACATCAAGGCACAAAAAACCTAAATCCAATTCAAAGAAAGGAACCTCTTCACTTTCTCCCTCCTTCATGCATCCAAAAGAAACACTCTATCCAAGCTCATAATTTCTTATCAAAGTAAGCAAAATTTTCAGTCTTGGAGCCTTCAAACATCAACGTGCATGTGGGTCCACACACACAAACAAAACATCCAAATTCATCATATTTCTTATCAAAAAATAAAAAGAGAGAGCATTCTCATTTTCCCTTCTTTATGAAAATTCCACATTCAAATTCACCATTGCTTAAGCACCTTTTTCATTTTGATCTCCTCCAAACATCAAAACCCACATCCAAATTATTCATTTTATAGTTAAAAAGACAAAAAAAAAAAGCACCTGCTTCATCTTTATCTCCTTCAGTCATCAAAATACAAAGACCTGATACCAAATTCATCATTTCTTACCAAGAAAAAGCACCTTTTTCACTTGCATTCAAACATCAAAACCCTAAATCAGAAAAAGCACCTTACCATTTTCTCACATTCTAAAATCCCTAAATCCCCAATTTGTAAATTCAGAAAAACCCATTTTGGGGTCCACACTCAAATCGACAATCTACAAGCTACTAACTCCCAAATTCATAAATCGGCATTAATATTGAGAGAGATTGAGAGAGAGAGAGAGAGATACCTCACTGTCGTGAATGAACTTCAAACAAGCTAACGGAGAGAGAGAGAGAGGGCGTGCGTGGGTAGGGCGTTCGGCAACGGCCCGCAAGAGAGATCAGCGAGAGAGGAAGAGAGAGAGAGAGAGAGAGAGAGAGAGAGAGAGAGGCGAGAGAGACAGATAGAGGAGAGGGTGGAGAGATCGAGAGAGAGGAAGAGAGAGATAGAGAGTGAGAGGAGGAGAGGGAGAGAGAGAGAGGGAGCGAGAGAGAGAGAGAGAGAGAGAGAGAGAGAGAGATGGGAGACTGCCGCGGGATGGGCCTTAGGTTGAGTAGCGAGTTAGCTACTGAAGTGACATCACCATGTTCTGTGAGCCCCACTATGATGTATGTGTTGTATCGACACCGTCCATCTATTTTGAGATATTATTTTAAGACATGAGCCAACGAATGAGACAGATAAAAAGATGTAGTGGACCTCACCACATAAAACAGTGGGGAGAGTGATTCCCACTGTTGAAACTATCCTAAGGCCCACCATAATTTTTATTTGAAATCCAACTGGTTCAAAAGCTAAAAAACACATGAAATAAGGTAAAACACGAATATTATTATAAGCCTATGGCTTATCCTTTCAGCTATTATAAGCCTAATAGCTGATTGAGATGGACGGCTACCAAAATCGGCTGAAAACAAATTATTCTGAAAAATAAATATTATAATAAGCCTATGGCTTATCCTTTCACAACCATACATTTGTTCAGTGATCATGAGGCGAACCCAGATGATTTTTGGGACATGGACTCTTTGTATTTTCCCTTCATATAAGTCTGGTTGACCTTATTAAGGTCTATAGGCCCTAGGAAGTTCTTGGCTGGTGAGCATTCGATCACCACAATTTCTCCAAGATGTGGAACCACGTATCAAAATGCTCCCCTTTCCATCTAAACCAAAACAGTAGATATAAGGGTTAGACCTCTACCATATCGGTGGCTTAGTAAGAACTGTCTTTGTGTTGCTTTTTTGATACTAGATATTTTATCAGACCAATTCCTAGAGATCTATCTAATTGGCATCTACACAAGAAAAGAAAAATAAAAGGGATCAAATTAAAGGCCTCCCATTTTCATATTGTTTCTAGTTTTTTATAGGAATAGTGGGGCCTAAAAATGATAGGTATATAAATATTAGGTGGACCCCACCATATGAAAACCTTAATCTTGGATATATATCCATCATTAATAATTCATAGATACTTTCAAAATCCTATTCATTTAATGGCCCACAGTCTTATCAAAGAAGAGCGGATTCCGTTAGGTATATGTGAGTTCTGACATGTGGGGCCCACCTTGATGTATGTACATGTTGTCTATACGTTTTGCTAGCTTATTTTAAGTGTATGAGCTTAAAAACAAAGCATATTCAAATCTTAAGTAGACCATACCATATGAAACTCTCACTATTAAAAACTTTCTACGGTTCATTGAAATGTTTATTTGCCACATAACATATTGACAAGGTTATACGAGCTTAGATAAAGAAAAAAAATACAGCTTTAGGCAAAACTTTCGGTGGTAATTGATGGTGATTTTCTCAAGGACTGACTTGACTTGATGATCTTTACAAATTCTCATTTTATGTGAACGGGGCTTTGGTGGATCCTTGACAATGCCCTCCAAAATGGATGGTAAAAAAGGGGTAATCAGAAAGAGCCTGACAATTAATCTGAACCTCAATTCAATATACTCCTTCACCCAACTATTCATTTATCCATGGAGATTATTTGGGAGTGTGTATTCGGTGGTAATTGATGTGAATCAGTAAAGTTAGTGCGTTTGGGAGTGTATTTGTTGTGACTTGGAATCCAATTTGCTGACGGTCTGGCCAAATTGGCTAGTGGGGGTGCCCCAAACAAGCTCTATCTCATCCAGGATAACCTCCCCAAGCCCATCAGAGACTCCATTCTTCTGGACAGATCAAACTTTGGCTTTATCAGATCAGCCAAACCAAAAACAGGTATCTGTGGGCGTCTCTCTCTCTCTCTCTCTCTCTCTCTCTCTCTCTCTCCAAATTTCTGGCTTCGTTCATTTCTTACTCCCATGGGAGGCCTCATACAGCCCGGGACAACATGTTTTGCTTTCACCATTTCTCCAACAGCTGGGCGTAGTGCCATATTCAGCTGAATTTTCTGATCCCCTGTTTCTTTTTTCTAGTTTTGTTCTTCTCATAGGATAGGAGTGGCCTGCTTCTTAGCTGGACCCTCCCGAATCGTCATCTTGTATGCTTGTCCATATTAATATATAGCTCTTTTCCAAAAAAAAAAAGAAGAGATAATGTGATATCTTCTCTTCTGTATAAAAAAAGTTGTAAAAAAGTTGAGTCATAAAGAAGGACAGACAAAAAAATTTATTAGCTAGAGACAAAAAAAAAAAAAAAAAAAAAATCAGACTAGCAATTATACAACAAAATTTAAATATAAAAAGAGAAATATAAAGTGTTTCTATTTTAAAAATTGGGTAAATAAAAGAACAAGTGTAATAAACTCAAAGAGAGCCAAAAAGAAAAAAACATCTTCAGATGCAACGAATATAACAAAAAGTGCATAATCATAGTAGCAATGTTATTCGATTAGCGATCCTGAGTAATGAATATTTTTAGGACACGTGTATTCTTGATTTATTTGATCCTATCATGTGTTCTTTTAAGGATTTGTTGACCAATTATAGGCAATATGAAGGGTGAAATAGTTCTTTTTGAAAATAATACTACTTGCAAGACTATCGAAATTGGGACAATTAGAATTAAGATGTTTGATGGTATTATTAGAACTCTAATAGAAATGTGATACATTCAAATCTGAAGAAAAATATAATATTTCGATATGATCTTTGAGTGTGCCTTAATTCTAACGGCTACAAGGTAACAGCGGAATGTGATATCATGGAAATTGTTGAAAGGGTCCTGATGGTGATGAAAGGAAAGAAAGTTGGTGACTCATATGAACTTATACGATGTACAGTTTCAAGTAAAGCATTGGTGACCACTCCAGGAGGTGTAGACTAAAAGTTTTTATTGCTTGTGTTGGGGTCACTTGATCGAACGTTATTTAACAGGGTTGCAAAAGAGGAACTTGCTCAAGGATGTAAATCTTTTAAGTTGGACTTTTGTGAGCACCACATTTTTTGAAAGTAGTGCAAAGTGAGTTTCAAGACGGTGATACATCATACTAAGGGTATTTTGCTTATATATACTTAGATGTTTGAAGTCCTTATAAAGTCTTTTCAAAGGATGATCAAATTATTTTATTTTCTTCATTAATGATTACTCAAAGAAAGTTTAAATATGCACTTTGAAGCCTAATTTCAAGGTATTAGTCACTTTTAAGTGGTTGGAAGCCTTAGCTAATAGATGGTTAAGAAAGTGTAAAATAAGTGAAGCACTTAAAGATGGTTAATGGTGAAGACTTCAGGTCAACTAGGTTCATAAAAATTCTATGAAGATGGGGATATTACTCATCACTTCGATACCCAATTACACAACAACTGGAAGTTAGAATGTCTAAGTACTAGAAAAATCCATTACAGCCAATTAGATACTTGGTACAAACACAAGCTGATATCTTTGAATTCAACGTGTGGACATGGATAACTATTACTCATCACTACGGGGATATTCATAATCATTTGTTGGGAACACCGAGATGTGGCTCACAAATCCAGCCCATCCATTATGTGTGTCCCACTTGGATGAGGAGTCAGTCCAAGATTATATGCATCAAAATTAATGGTCCGGTAAGGGCTCTATGGGGCCCACTGCAATATATGTGTTCTATCTAAGTCATCCATCTATTTTAACATATCATTTTAGGTCATGAAACCAAAAAATCAGGTAGATCGATGGCTCAAGTGGACGACATAGTACAATGGAGATTAAATCACATGTGATTCCTATAATGTGGTTCACTTGAACCTTCAATATAACTCATTTTTGGTATTATGTAATAAAAGTAAGTATTAAAATGTTTGGACGGCATGAATAAACCACATATATCACGGTAGCCCCATGTAGCCTCTAACGGACCGTCCCATACCTAATTCACGCCCAAAATGGGCACCCAATTCGGAAATGGTGGCTACTCCCCCTGCCACCATTATTTGGCTAGTGGTTGGTGCTCTGTGTGCCCCACCATGATGTATGTGTTTCATCCATGCCGTCCATCTATTTTCATAAATCATTTTATGGTATGAAAGAAAAAATGAGATATATCTCAATCTCAAGTGGACCACATTACAAGAAACAGTGTTGAATGAACAATGAGCATTAAAAACATTTTGGGGAGTATAAAACTTTTTCCCTTGATCTGGGTCTTTATGACCTAATCAACAGATTGGATGTCAAATAAACAGTACAATGGGCCTTAGGAGGATTTTAATGGTGAATATCTGATCATTATTGTTTTCTCGTGGTGTGGTCCATCTAAGATTTATATCCCTATGAATTTTTGTAACAATCCCTAAAATGATATGTAAAAATGGATGAACGGAGTGGATGAAACACATACATCATGGTGGGCCCACATAGCACCGACCATCAGCCACGTGCTGGTGTCAAGGTGAGTAGCCAATCCGTCTCCGCCCAATTCATGCCCTAAATTGGTGAGCGCGCGCCCAAAAATTCCCAAAAGAAAATCTGATTTTTTACTTTCCCTCTCTCCGTTCCCCTATTCCCTTTCTCTCTTGCCCGATCTTTGCTCCCTAGTCCTCTCTCTCTCTCTCTCTCTCTCTCTCTCTCTCTCTCTCTCTCTCGATCTTCATCCCGATCTCCTTTCCCCTTCTCTCTCAAGCCCTCCAAACATAGGAAGCAAAAGAAGAAAGTAGAAGACAAGGTTCGTCTCTCTCTCTCTCTCTCTCTCTCTCTCTCTCTCTTTGTGTGTGTGTGTGTGTGTGTGTGTGTGGTTCTCGGAGCTCTGTTCTGCTATTACAAATGTTTTTTTTTGGATTTCTGATATCTTCTGTAACATGGGTTTTACTCTCTTTCTTAGTATAACAGTTGGAATTTTGAAAAAAAATGATATTCCTCTGATTGTTGCAGACAGAAGAAAAAAAGGAAAAGAAAAATGAGATGGATTATCCGAATTTCCGGTTTCTTGTTGCACACAAACACACACAAAAAGGAAAAAAAATATATTCAAATGGGTTCTCAAAAAGATGTTTCCTATTTGAAATTTCGGTTGGTTGAATTCAATTTGGCTGTGTTTGGATGCACATGTGAATTGAATTTGTAAAGATTGGACTGCTCTAGTCCACGTTCTGATTGAGATGTATGTATGTATGCGTATGAAATATAGGGATGTAAGTTGTCATGGTCATGAATAAAATCATTATTGACTCATTTCTTCTTGGAAATGAAGTGGAAATGAATAAATCCTCTCTCTACATGTGAAACTGTGGTCCTGTTCTCATCCAAACAATCTGGATATACATTGCATTGGCAATATTTCTACCTGTAAAAGCTTGGTTTGGGTTGTACCAAAGGTCCAAAACGTGTTGTTCTTGAGTTTCACAAACAATTCAATTACCCTTGATTTTGTAGCTAACCAAACTTCAAGGTGAAAAATTAGGCTGATTTCATGGACAATCCAAGAAATTTTTTTTTTGCAGAAAACAACTGCTGTTTTTTGTTTACACTGTTTGGATTGTAATTTAATCATCATATGAGGAATCTGTGGAAAAGAATTCTTTTTAAGTTTAGAGTCATGATTTCATTAATAGAATATGAGATAACTGTTTCAGTTTTCCAGAATTTTGATGAAAACTTTTTGTATGTTGATTAATTTGTGCATATCTTCAGATTAACCTAGAGACAAAATTGTATAATTCTTTTACAGCAAAAATTAAATTTCTCAGATTCCTAACCTTGTCATCTTTTTGGCTGCCACATGACCGATAAATTGAGAGGAAGTTTTCTCGAGTATAATTCTTTTACAGGAAAAAATAAATTTCTCAGATTCCTAAGCTAGTCATCTTTATTGACTGCCGCATGACTGAAAAATATGAGCGGAAGTTTTCTCCAGGCATTTTTTTTTTTTTGCATTAGAAGACTCACCAAATTCTAGTTATAAATGTAGTTGGAAAGAGGCTACGAGTGTGTGTATTCACCTTTAAAAAAAAAAAAAAAACTATTACATCGAGTTGGCTGGTGGTAATCTTGGTGGGTTGCATCTGTTAGACGGTTTGGATGTCAAACACATATCATCAGGGAGGGCCCACGGTTTTGGATTCTTCACTTTTTAAAGAAAAATTAACAAAGACCATTTATGTAATTTTCTCCTTTAAAAGGCAGCTGGAATTTTAGTTCTCTCAGGCACTATTTGGTAAAATCTGAACCATGAGGAATTAACATTTTACCATATACTGCCTTAGTGAGAAACTACTCGGAGGTGCCTTTTAAGAAAGAAAATTACAAAAGCTCACCTGGTATGTGTATAATATAACATCCCAGCCATCCAACGTATGCATCCCATCATGATGATCACATGAACCAAAAATTAGGCTGATTATCAAAAAATCAGATGGGCCACTTTTTTATTATAAAAAAGTCAGATGGGCCACACTTGAATTTGTATGTTTTTGAGTTATGTATATTATTATTTTTTGCATTAGCCTACTTTGTCATTGGATTTCTTATATTTTTTACTCACCTAATAATCATATTGGTGTACTTCCGTTGAATGGATTGGATGTTATACACATACCATGTGGACCCGACAACTCCACTTTTATATATATATATATATATATATATATATATATATATATATATATATATATATATATATGGGAAATGGTACTATAAGGTAATGGGAACTTCCCATGAGGTCGAGCTGTATGGGCCCCACCATAATGTATGTTGAAAATCAACACCATGAATTTGATGGGTCCTCTTTAGGTTATGGGATATCTAAAAAATCAACCGTATGCAGAATTCAGGTGAGCCATATCAGTTAGAATCATGTGAAGACATGCCTAAAACATATAAAAGCACTTTGGGGGTGACCTGAGTTTTGGATGCGAATGAAAATTGGTCTAGCCCACCATCCAACCGACATTTTTGCAACCAATTAATGTTTTGTATGTGTTGTACATCGAGTTGAATCGAGTCGAGCTGGCCTCAGATCGACTCGGCTCGAACAGTGGCTACCTCAGCTTGAACTTGGCTCGGCTCGGTCCCAGAGCTTAATTGGGTAGCTCGGCTTAGTGAGGTCAGCAGCTCGGGCCAAGTGCGAGCCAAGATTGAGCCGAGATCACCATTGAGACATTTTCACAAACACTTAAACTGCAACTTCAAAATCCCACTATTTTACAAACGGAGGAAATGGTTTTACATGTATTTTCTCAAACACCTTCCAAGTAACATTTAAAAAAAAAAGTGAAAAAAGGTATTTGTTTCATGTACAAACATTCTTTGCCACCTTGCCACCAGCCAAACCTTTCTTGCCACTGGCCACATTTCGTTGAGTCATTTTATCAAACAGTTAGCAAGACTCCGTTTCCCACATTAGGTGGGGCGCTGATGGACATGGCCCACCAAACAGCACCCAAAAAATAATTATGAATGTTTTAATGGAGGGTAACCCCTCTCAACTTTTGTATGTGGTGTGGCCCACACAAGTCACAGATTGACTTGATTTTTAATCTTTTGTATGTGATGAGCTAGAATTGGATTAAGCTGATATTTGTTTTTTCCTTTTGTACATGTCTGTTCGGCTTAATCAACAAGTTAGATGTCTAATAAACATTAAAGTATGCCTTAGGAGGTTTTTAATGGTGGATATTCAATCACTAATGTTTTCCTGTGGCATGGTCCACCTGAGATGTAGATCGGCCTCATTTTTTGTATAAGGCTATAAAATGATATGGAAAAATGGGTGGATGATGTGGATAAAACACATGTCCAATTGAACGTAGACACTTTATTTCAACAACGAATATAGACACTTTACGATAAACCTAAATACTTGAAACATTACTTACACATACAACAACATCCATGTCATGTATCAACCAATATTATTGATATTTAAAATCACTGCTTGTGAGCATGTTTAGGTTACATGGACAAATACACATACAACAACATCCATGTCATGTAATGATTGATTATAGAACTATCAAGACACATGTGAAAAGAACAACATCCATTCCCATAAATCGTTGAGTAACTCTTTGGAGTGCCAGAATAGTTTCAATCTTGCATAGACCCCCACTCCTTCACATTATTTGTGAAGGCATACCATGATCCAGCCCAGCTGCACAAATGGGACTTTGCCATTTTAAATTATCGGAGCAAAAATAAACACCTTTAACAATATTAATGCAATTATGAGTGTAAATGTTTATTTGGTAAGGGAAATATAAGGCTTAAGAAATGAAAATTACCTGGGCCTCAAGTTCCTTAGCAGCAAAATCTAGTAAGGCCCCCAAAAGCCTTCGCTTGAAGATATACAGTGATTCTTCACGCCTTTAGACATTAAAAAGGGAAGAATAACAAAATAAGTTAGCGGATTGGCAAACGAATTGCTAGAAAGCAATTCTTGGAATGATGAGAAATATTCCTCAATATTTAGAATTAGAAAAAAAACTTTTCAGTTCATAGACAAAATTTCAAATCAGCTCCAAAATCTGATGCAGGCTAAATTGGGCCCAAGATCCATGGGCCAGGCCCAAACCCATTAGGCCTAGGCCCAAGGCCACATTTGGCCCATCAATAAAGAGGCTCAAGCCTCCTAATTAGGCAGCTAACTATGCAAAATCAATCAACCAACCATGTAATAAAATTTCATTAAATATCTCTTATCTGATGCAGGACATGAAATTAAATATGATATGCAAGAGTTTCAATTGTTTGAATAATGCTTATAATACTTAAATCAGTCCACTTGGACATGTGTTTACAATGCTTGAATCAGTCCACTTGGACATGCGTTTACGATGATTAAATCACTCCACTAGAACATGTGTTTATGATGCTTAAATCAATCAACTCGGATGTGTAGTAATGATGCCAAGATATTTGGCAACAACATGCGTTTATGATGCTTAAATAAATCGACCTGGATGTGTGGTAATGATGCTAAGATCAGCCCCCTAGAACATTTGCTTATAATGCTTAAATCAATTCACTTGAACATGTATGAATGATGTTTTAGTTAGTTCACTTGAACATGTGTGAATGATGCTCAACTTGGTTGTGTACAAAAATGTGCGAATGATGCTTAACTTGGTTCACTTGAACATGTGTGAATAATGCTTGACTTGGTTCACTTGAGCATGGGTGTATGGTGCGTCGGAGGTAATTATAAGATTTGTAAGTTAGATAATTAGTTACTCGTTTGAGAATTTCTATGGGGCCATACATAGATATGGTGTGTTTTTGGTGGCATAGAAATCACTCAAATTGTCCTATTTTGGACAGTTCAAGGTTAGATGGAAAGTATGCTTTCATACACTCTATTTAAATGTTCATACTTGCCCCGCGGTCCATCTCTTCGTTTCTCTCTGGATAAGTTTCTTTCGTTCCGTATCCAATGTCAAATATCTTTACATTGATTTAGATATTTGGCATCGAAATGTAACGTAAGATCAACTTATCTGGAGAGGCATGGGGAGATGCTGCCGAATTTTCGGCGTGGACGTTTAAATGGAAATATGAAAGTATTATAATCTATCCAACCTTGGATCAGTAACTAATTTAGGATTTAATTATATTGCCTAAGAATTAATGGAGCAGACCCGGATGTGCGTCGGAGCTATCCGGATGAGCGGGGGTCCCTGGAAGGTGGGAACCGCTGTTATGACCATGATGAAGCTGTCCATTTCCTATGGACAACATTGGAAGGGCTTGGCCATTTGGACAGGCCGTGATTATGTCTGTATTTGCTCGAGATTAATGGAGCAGACCCGGATGTGCGTCGGAGCTATCCGGATGAGCGGGGGTCCCTGGAAGGTGGGAATCGCTGTTATGACCATGATGAAGCTTTCCATTTCCTATGGATAGCATTGGAAGGGCCTGGCCATTTGGACAGGCCATGTTTATGTCTGTATTTGTAGGTACCACACCTTTAACCTAAACCTATAACCCAACCTATACCTATACTTATAATTTAATCCTCTTGTCAAATCCCTAAACCTAACCTACACCTTAAACCTATACCTAAACCTTAACCTATTCTCAAATACCTAAACCTAAACTTACACCAAATTCCAATCTCAACTCCCTAACCTAAACCTAAGCCTAAACATGAAAACCCAAGCCTAAACCCAATCCGAACCCCAACCCGATTTCTTAAACCTAAACATTAACCTATTCTCATTCCCAAACTATAACCTATAACCTAAACCTAAACTTAAACCTAACCTAAATCTATAACCTAAACCTATAACCTTAACCTATAACCTAAACTTATAACTATAACCTAAACCTAAAACCATAACCAAAACCTATAACCTAACCTAAACCTAAACCTAAACCTATTCTCAAATCCTTAAACCTAAACCTACACCTAATCCCAATCTCAACTCCCTAACCTAAACCTAAGCCTAAACATGAAAACCCAAACCTAAACCCGATCCCGAACCCCAACCCGATTTCCTATTACCTAAACCTTAACCTATTCTCAAATCCCTAAACCTAAACCTACACCTAATCCCAATCTCAACTCGCTACCCTAAACCTAAGCCTAAACATGAAAACCCAAGACCAAACCCGATCCCGAACCCCAACCCGATTTCCAATGCCTAAACCTTAACCTATTCTCAATTCCCAAAGCTATAACCTACAACCTAAACCTAAACCTAACCTAAACCTATAACCTTAACCTATAACCTAAATCTATAACCTTAACCTTATCCTAAAACCAAAACCTAAACCTATTACCTAAACCTTAACCTATTCTCAAATCCCTAAACCTAAACCTACACCTAAACCCAATCTCAACTCCCTACCCTAAACCTAAGCCTAAACATGAAAACCCAAGCCTAAACCCGATCCCGAACCCCAACCCAATTTCCTATGCCTAAACCTTAACCTATTCTCAATTCCTAAAGCTATAACCTATAACCTAAACCTAAACCTAAACCTAAACCTATAACCTTAACCTATAACAAAACCTAAACCTATAACCTTAACCTTATCCTAAAACCTAAAACCTAAACCTATCAACTCCCTAAACCTTAACCTAAGCCTAAAATCCCTAAACCTCCCGAAAACCTACACCTAAACCCAATCTCAACTCCCAAAGCTATAACCTATAACCTAAACCTAAGCCTAAACATGAAAACCAAGGCCTAAACCCGATCCTAAACCCCAAACGATTTCTCAAATCCCTAAACCTTAACCTATTCTCAATTCCCAAAGCTATAACCTATAACCTAAGCCTAAACCAATCCGAACCTATAATTTCCTATGCCTAAACCTTAACCTATTTATCCCAAAGCTATAACCTATAACCAAACCTATAACCTAAACCTATAACCTAAACTTAACCTTTACCTTATTCCAAAACCCCTATAACCTAAACCTTAACCTATTCTCAAATCCCTAAACCTAAAACACCTAATTCCAATCTCAACTCCCTACCCTAAACCTAAGCCTAAACATGAAAAGCCAAGCCTAAACCCGATCCCGAACCCCAACCCGATTTCTATGCCTAAACCTTAACCTATTCTCAATTCCCAAAGCTATAACCTATAACCTAAACCTAAACCTAATCCCAACCTATAACCCTAAACCTATAACCTAAACTTATAACATTAACCTTATCCCGAAACCAAAACCTAAACCTATAACCTAAACCTTAACCTATTCTCAAATCCCTAAACCTAAACCTACACCTAATCCCAATCTCAACTCCCTACCCTAAACCTAAGCCTAAACATGAAAACCCAAGCCTAAACCCGATCCCGAACCCCAACCCGATTTCTTATGCCTAAACCTTAACCTATTCTCAATTCCCAAAGCTATAACCTATAACCTATAACCTAAACCTAATCCTAAACCTATAACCTTAACCTATAACCTAAACCTATAACCTTAACCTTATCCTAAACCAAAACCTAAACCTATTACCTAAACCTTAACCTATTCTCAAATCCCTAAACCTAAACCTACACCTAATCCCAATCTCAACTCCCTACCCTAAACCTAAGCCTAAACATGAAAACCCAAGCCTAAACCGATCCCGAACCCCAACCCGATTTCCCATGCCTAAACCTTAACCTATTCTCAATTCCCAAAGCTATAACCTATAACCTAAACCTAAACCTAACCTAAACCTAAACCTATAACCTTAACCTATAACCTAAACTTATAACCTTAACCTTTATCCGAAACCAAAACCTAAACCTATTACCTAAACCTTAACCTATTCTCAAATCCCTAAACCTAAACCTACACCTAATCCCAATCTCAACTCCCTACCCTAAACCTAAGCCTAAACATGAAAACCCAAGCCTAAACCCGATCCCGAACCCCAACCCGATTTCCCATGCCTAAACCTTAACCTATTCTCAATTCCCAAAGCTATAACCTATAACTTATAACCTATAACCTATCCCAACCTATAACCTATAACCTATAACCTATAACCTATAACCTAACCTTATAACCTTAACCTTATCCTAAAACCAAAACCTAAACCTATTACCTAAACCTTAACCTATTCTCAAATCCCTAAACCTAAACCTACACCTAATCCCAATCTCAACTCCCTACCCTAAACCTAAGCCTAAACATGAAAACCAAGCCTAAACCCGATCCCGAACCCCAACCCGATTTCCTATGCCTAAACCTTAACCTATTCTCAATTCCCAAAGCTATAACCTATAACCTAAACCTAAACCTAATCCCAACCTATAACCTAAACCTATAACCTAAACTTATAACCTTAACCTTATCCTGAAACCAAAACCTAAACATATAACCTAAACCTTAACCTATTCTCAAATCCCTAAACCTAAACCTACACCTAATCCCAATCTCAACTCCCTACCCTAAACCTAAGCCTAAACATGAAAACCCAAGCGAAACCCGATCCGAACCCCAACCCGATTTCCTATGCCTAAACCTTAACCTATTCTCAATTCCCAAAGCTATAACCTATAACCTAAACCTAAACCTAAAACCTATAACCTAAACCTATAACCTAAACTTATAACCTTAACCTTATCTTCTAAAACCAAAACCTAAACCTATAACCTAAACCTTAACCTATTCTCAAATCCCTAAACCTAAACCTACACCTAATCCCAATCTCAACTCCCTACCCTAAACCTAAGCCTAAACATGAAAACCCAAGCCTAAACCCGATCTCCGAACCCCAACCCGATTTCCTATGCCTAAACCTTAACCTATTCTCAATTCCCAAAGCTATAACCTATAACCTATAACCTAAACCTAACCTAAACCTATAACCTAAACCTATAACCTAACCTAACCTTAACCTTATCCTAAACCAAAACCTAAACCTATTACCTAAACCTTAACCTATTCTCAAATCCCTAAACCTAAACCTACACCTAAACCCAATCTCAACTCCCTACCCTAAACCTAAGCCTAAACATGAAAACCCAAGCCTAAACCTGATCCTGAACCCCCGCCCGATTTCCTATGCCTAAACCTTAACCTATTCTCAATTCCCAAAGCTATAACCTATAACTTAAACCTAAACCTAATCCCAACCTATAACCTAAACCTATAACCTAAACCTATAACCTAAACTTATAACCTTAACCTTATCCCGAAACCAAAACCTAAAACTATAACCTAAACCTTAACCTATTCTCAAATCCCTAAACCTAAACCTACACCTAATCCCAATCTCAACTCCCTACCCTAAACCTAAGCCTAAACATGAAAACCCAGGCCTAAACCCGATCCCGAACCCCAACCCGATTTCCTATGCCTAAACCTTAACCTATTCTCAATTCCCAAAGCTATAACCTATAACCTATAACCTAAACCTATAACCTTAACCTATAACCTAAACCTATAACCTTAACCTTATCCTTAAAACCAAAACCTAAACCTAAACCTATTACCTAAACCTTAACCTATTCTCAAATCCCTAAACCTAAACCTACACCTAAACCCAATCTCAACTCCCTACCCTAAACCTAAGCCTAAACATGAAAACCCAAGCCTAAACCCGATCCCGAACCCCAACCCGATTTCCTATGCCTAAACCTTAACCTATTCTCAATTCCCAAAGCTATAACCTATAACCTAAACCTAAACCTAATCCCAACCTATAACCTAAACCTATAACCTTTACCTTATTCTGAAACCAAAACCTAAACCTATAACCTAAACCTTAACCTATTCTCAAATCCCTAAACCTAAACCTTAACCTAATCCCAATCTCAACTCCAAAACCTAAACCTAAGACTAAACATGAAAACCAAGCTTAACCCCGATCTCGAACCCCAACCCGAATGCCTAAACCTAACCTATTCTCAATTTCCAAAGCTATAACCTATAACCTAAACCTACCCTAAAACCTATAGCCTAAACATAAAAACCTATAAGCCTAAACTATAACCTTAACCTTATTGAAACCAAAACGTAAACCTATAACCTAAACCTTAACCTATTCTCAAATCCCTAAACCTAAACCTACACCTAATCCCAATCTCAACTCCCTACCCTAAACCTAAGCCTAAATATGAAAACCAAGCCTAAACCCGATCTCTCGAACCCCAACCTAATGCCTAAACCTAAACCAACCTATTCTCAATTCCCAAACCTAAATAACCTATAACCTATAACCTAAACCTATAACCTAAACTATAACCTTAACCTTATCCTAAAAGCAAAACCTAAACCTATTACCTAAACCTTAACCTATTCTCAAATCCCTAAACCTAAACCTACACCTAATCCCAATCTCAACTCCCTACCCTAAACCTAAGCCTAAACATAAAAACCCAAGCCTAAACCCGATCCCGAACCCCAACCCGATTTCTTATGCCTAAACCTTAACCTATTCTCAATTCCCAAAGCTATAACCTATAACCTAAACCTAAACCTAATCCCAACCTATAACCTAAACCTATAACCTAAACCTATAACCTAAACTTATAACCTTAACCTTATCCTAAAACCAAAACCTAAACCTATAACCTAAACCTTAACCTATTCTCAAATCCCTAAACCTAAACCTACACCTAATCCCAATCTCAACTCCCTACCCTAAACCTAAGCCTAAACATGAAAACCCAAGCCTAAACCGATCCCGAACCCCAACCCGATTTCCTATGCCTAAACCTTAACCTATTCTCAATTCCCAAAGTTATAACCTATAACCTATAACCTAAACCTACCTTAACCTAAACCTATAACCTAAACCTATAACCTAAACCTATAACCTAAACCTATAACCTAAACCTCTATCCTACCTTAAACCAAAACCCAATCCTAAACCTATAACCTAAACCTTAACCTATTCTAACATATTCTCAAATCCCTAAACCTAAACCTACACCTAAATCCCAATCTCAACTCCCTACCCTAAACCTAAGCCTAAACATCCCAAAACTCCAACTAAACCTAAGCCTAAACATGAAAACCCGATCCCGAACCCCAACCCGATTTCCTATGCCTAAACCTTAACCTATTCTCAATTCCCAAAGCTATAACCTATACCTAAACCTAAAACCTAAACCTATAACCTAAACCTATAACCTAAACTTATAACCTTAACCTTATCCCGAAAACCAAAACCTAAACCTATAACCTAAACCTTAACCTATTCTCAAATCCCTAAACCTAAACCTACACCTAATCCCAATCTCAACTCCCTACCCTAAACCTAAGCCTAAACATGAAAACCCAAGCCTAAACCCGATCCCGAACCCCAACCCGATTTCCTATGCCTAAACCTTAACCTATTCTCAATTCCCAAAGCTATAACCTATAACCTAAACCTAAACCTAATCCTAAACCTATAACCTAAACCTATAACCTAAACTTATAACCTTAACCTTATCCTGAAACCAAAACCTAAACCTATAACCTAAACCTTAACCTATTCTCAAATCCCTAAACCTAAACCTACACCTAATCCCAATCTCAACTCCCTACCCTAAACCTAAGCCTAAACATGAAAACCCAAGCCTAAACCCGATCCCGAACCCCAACCCGATTTCCTATGCCTAAACCTTAACCTATTCTCAATTCCCAAAGCTATAACATATAACCTAAACCTAAACCTAATCCCAACCTATAACCTAAACCTATAACCTAAACCTATAACCTAAACTTATAACCTTAACCTTATCCTGAAACCAAAACCTAAACTTATAACCTAAACCTTAACCTATTCTCAAATCCCTAAACCTAAACCTACACCTAATCCCAATCTCAACTCCCTACCCTAAACCTAAGCCTAAACATGAAAACCCAAGCCTAAACCCGATCCCGAACCCCAACTCGATTTTCTATGCCTAAACCTTAACATATTCTCAATTCCCAAAGCTATAACCTATAACCTTATCCTAAACCTAACCTAAACTTATAATAAACCTAAACCTAATAACCTTAACTTATAACCTAAACTTATAACCTTAACCTTATCCTAAAACCAAAACCTACACCTATTACCTAGACCTTAACCTATTCTCAAATCCCTAAACCTAAACCTACACCTAATCCCAATCTCAACTCCCTACCCTAAACCTAAGCCTAAAGATGAAAACCCAAGCCTAAACCCGATCCCGAACCCGAGCCCAATTTCTCAAATCCCTGCCTAAACCTTAACCTATTCTCAATTCCCAAAGCTATAACCTATAACCTAAACCTAAACCTAAACCTTAACCTAACCTAAACCTATAACCTAAACCTATAACCTATAACCTTAACCTATTACCTAAACTTATAACCTTAACTCGATCCTAAAACTAAAACCAAAACCTATAACCTAAACCTAAACCTATACCTAAACATTAACCTATTATCAAATCCCTAAACCTAAACTACACCTAATCCTAATCTCAAATCCCTAATATTAACCTAAGCTTAAACTTGAAAACCAAAATCTAAACCCGATCCCGAACCCGAACCCGATTCCTAAACCTAAACCTAAACCAATTCTCAATTACCTAAACCTATACCTTATAACCTAAACCTAAACCGAACCCTAAACTAAACCTAAACCCGATCCCAAACTCGAACCCGAACCTAAATCTCTAAACCTAAACCTATAACCTTAACCTCAAAACCGATTCTCGAAACCTAAACCTATATCTTTTAAACCCTAACCTAACCCTATAACCCATAACCTATAACCTAAACACAAATCCCTAAACCTTAACCTATAATCCAACCTAAACCTATACTTAAAACCTAAAACTATTCTCAAATCCCAAAACCTATAACCGAACCTAACCTTTCCCTAAACCTATAACGGAAGAGAACCTAACCTGTCTCTAAACCTATAACCTACACTTATAACCTAAACCTATACCTTAACCTTAACCTATAACCCATACTTACAACCTTAACCTAAACTTGTAACCTTAACCTAAACTCAATTCTCTAAAACTAAACCTATAACCTACAGTTATAACCTAAACTATACCTATTATCAAATCCTAAACATATAATATAACCTAAACCTATAACTTAGCATAATCTTAAACCTATTTCCATAAACTGACTTTACTCTTATTCATTGTAGACATGGATAAGAGTTGGATGTGAGCTAAGAACAGGTTTGGCCTAGAGTATAAACAGGGGGTTGAAGAGTTCATGGAATTTGGGCGAAATCGGGTAGATTCAAGGAATAAGATTAGGTGTTCATGTTAAAAATGCAAGAACATGATATTTAAGACTTTAGACAAAGTAGAGGACGATTTGTTCATAGTTGAGATTGACTAGGGTTACACTTGGTGGATCTATCATGGTGAAGATATGACCCATAGAGTTGAGCCCACTGAAGTCATTGCTGATCCAATTGTGCCGGATGACGAGGATGAAGACGTCGACGAAATGCAAGATATCATAGGGGATGTGTTTAGGGAATAGTCATGCGGATATCGATTTTGCAAATGACAAGCAAAGAGCCAAGATATTCCTTCAATGGGTGATGTTGAATCAGAAAAGTTTAGTAGGTTGTTGAGGGATGCGCGACGTCTACTTTATCCGGGGTGTAAGAACTTCTCCAAGTTGAATTTTCTTACAAAGTTACTTCATTTGAAGACAATAAATCATTGGAGTAATAAATCGTTTAACATGTGCTAGAGTTGTTGAAAGAAGCATTGTCGGACGGTGAGACATTGCCTAAGTCCCATTACGAGGCAAAATCCTTGATGCGAGACTTGGGCCTTGGATATGAACTCATACATGCATGTATAAATGATTGTTTATTATATTGGAAAGAGCATAAGGATGCTGAAGAGTGTCAAGAATGTGGAGAGTCTAGGTGGAAGTATGGCAAAGCTAGGGATCCCGCAAAAGGTGTTAAGGTACTTCCCATTGAAACCAAGATTGCAAAGATTGTTTATGTCTCGTAAGACGGCTGAAGATATGAGGTGGCATAAGGAGAAATGTGTTCATGATGATAGTACACTGAGGCACCCTACGGACTCTGAAGCCTGGCAAAATTTTGACAAGCAACATGACTGGTTTGCAAAGGATTCTCACAATGTTCGACTAGGTCTTGCAAGTGATGGTTTTAATCTATTTGGTAATATGAGTAGCTCGTACAGTATGTGGCTAGTGGTACTTATGCCATACAATTTACCTCATTGGTTGTGTATGAAGGAGTCATTTTTCATGATGTCATTGCTTATTCCTGGACCCAGGTTACCTGGGAATGACATTGATGTGTACTTGCGACCATTAGTTGATGAGTTAAACGAGTTGTGGAGTCAAGGTGTACACACGTATGACACATTTGCAGGACAGACATTTCGATTGCATGCAGCGGTCTTGTGGACAATAAATGACTTTCCCGCATATGGAAATTTGTCTGGGTGGAGTAAGAAGGGCAAGTTGGCTTGTCCTACATGTGGTATTGAGACTTGTTCATTGTCATTGAAGCATGGTAGAAAAACGTGTTATATGGGCCATCGTCGCTTCCTTCCAGGCGATCATAGTTAGCGCGTAGGAAGACGATGATCTTTGATGGCAAACAAGATCATAAAGCCACCCCAAAGAGCTATCTGGAGAAGATGTGATGCAACAATTGAGTAACATTGGAGAAGTTAAATTTGGTAAGGCATCCGCACTTGAAGAAGAGGAAACGTCTGATGATTGACTATAGCGGAGGAAGAAGAGCATCTTTTTTGAGTTGCCCTATTGGAGTGATCTAAAATTGTGACACAACTTGGATGTCATGCATATTGAGAAAAATATATGTGACAATGTCTTCGGAACAGTGATGAACATAGAGAAGAAAACAAAAGACAGTTTTAAGACTCGATTGGATCTACAAGAAATGGGTTTAAGGAAAGAGTTGCACTGCAACCACATGAAAATTCGTATACTATACCAGCAGCCTGCTACACGTTGACCAAACTAGAGAGAAAGCGTTTATGTGAATGGTTGAGATCGCTGAAGTTTCCCGATGGGTATGCGTCAAACATATCTCGGCGCGTAAACGTTGCGGATTGTAAGGTAATAGGAATGAAAAGTCATGATTGTCACGTCCTTCTGCAACGCTTACTGCCGGTTGCGATTCGTGGATTTCTGAGCAAGGATATCAGTGCGACGTTGATTGAGTTGGGGATATTCTTTAAGGATTTGTGTTCAAAATCATTGAATGTGGATGTTATTAAAAGACTGGAGAGGGACATTGCCATAATCCTTTGCAAACTTGAAAGAATATTTTCACCTGCATTTTTCGATGTCATGGTACACCTAGCGATTCATTTACCGCACGAGGCGAAGCTTGCAGGCCCAGTACAATATCGTTGGATGTATCCGATCGAAAGGTGGTAGAACCTGTTGAAATTTTTATTCATTCCATAAACTGCATATATCCATGTTTTCATACGTATAACACAGTGGTTTTGTGTACAGATACCTTCACACACTCAAACAATTTGTGAGGAATAAGGCACGACCGAAGGGGTCGATAGCTGAAGCGTACATTGATAATGAGTGCCTTACATTTTGCTCCATGTATCTTCGTGGCATAGAGACTAGATTCAACCGAGAAGATCGGAATGCCGATGAAGGGCAGGAGCATGAACAAGGACTCATATCTATATTTGCACAAAATGTTCGTCCTTTAGGATCCCCGACGTTTCAGGATATGGACCTTGGGGATCTAGCAAAGGCGCGATGGTATGTGTTGCACAATTGTGAAGAAATAGAGTCGTACTTGGAGTAAGTCTTCCCTCGATTATTGTAAAACCTACATGTGATGATCTTAATGTTTCTTGCTGACGACGTGCCATTTATGTGTAGTGAACACATAGACGAGATGAAGTCCAAATTCACCACAAATTATGATTGGATGCATCAGGATCAGTTTCCAGAATGGTTCACCGAACGTGTAAGATTTCACATTGTATCTCACCACACTTAGAATTTCCGTTGTATTGCACATTATTTCAACCTAAGAAAATCACTAAACAATTATATTTTGTACATGATAATAGATAAAGACGTTACGCACAAGCAACTTTGCAGATGTGTCTGATGCACTATACTCACTAGCGTGTGGCCTTGATAGACGTCTATCTAGATATACAGGTTGTATTGTAAATGGGATTCGGTTCCACACTGAAGAACGTGAGAAGTACAGGAGCACGTAAAATAGTGGGGTAGTTGTAAAAGGAACAAATGAGGAGGATGAAATTGACTTTTATGACATTTTGACTGATATTATTGAGCTGAGTTATTGTACGAGAAAGCGGGTGTACTTATTTAGATGTGATTGGTAGGACATTGGAAATAAGAAGTTGGGAATACAGACTGACAACTACTTTATGAGCGTAAATTTATCTCGAAAGTGGTTTAAGGACGACCCATTTGTCCTCGCTAGTCAGGCTGAACAAGTATTTTACCTCGCCGACACTAAGTTAGGCGGCTCTTGGCACGTGGTGCAGAAAATAAAGCCTGGGAACGTATTTGACGTTCCCGTACCAGAAGTTGAAGATAGCGAGGACGGAGGAAATGACACGTCTAGGGTTGAACAAGCATATCAAGAAGACATGCCATCTAGGGATACAGGGACTGATTCAAGTTTTGATATTGATGTGGTGCAATTAGACATAGATGATGTGCCACCTGATCATGTTGATGCCTCATTAATACAAGACATTGTTAGAGATGATACAGGTTTCATTGATGACAATGTTGGAGACTATGAGGAGGAAATACTAATCAGTGATAGTGATGGTGAAGAAGAAATAGCCCTAAGCGATAGTGATATAGACGACGATTATTAAATGTACACATGATTTACATGTCATTTTTCAATTCAAATAATTTATGTATTCCATGTATACATGAAAATTACAAGTCATGATTAATTCCTTTTATTGACTCGTTTATAATTCACATTTACAGTTGAGACAATTTCTGATCATGTCATCCTCAAACCGGAACATAGCAGAAGCACGCAACGTACTTCATCAGCTGTTGCAGATGGACGTTTGATCTGTCTTCTTTTCGGTAGGGCCATAGAGATACCCAGTCTGGTCGATGAGTGTAGAGTGGAATATATCGACGACAACTCAGACGAAAGATTATACAATCTCAAAAAAATTTTTGAGCCGATGGAGATATATAACCGTGAGAAACGAGATATGGAAGATGCGACTCAGTCACTTGCACATCTGAACGGAGTCCCGATAGATCGGATTTCTTCTATTGTGACTGTCATGTTGGCTATAAAAATGTCCGATGCTTCATACAGAATGACGTACACTTCTGAAGCATACGATAACTTACGCAGGGAGTACTTCGGATAGTTTACCTCATAGTTGTTTTGTATTACAACAAATATGTGTATTTAATATACAATGACAATGTGTAATAGAATTTTCAATGGTTATAAATTAAAGTTTACAATTTTATTATATTATGCTTGCATTATAGTGTAATGATCTAATCATATTTTATTCATCTCTCTGAGCATAAGCACAAATGCATTATACCATCAACACTACTTGTATAATGTTTTAGTATATTCCACTTGTATTGACATTGTTTAAATTTCATAGTTCGCACATATTCAGTGATGGCACCAGGTGGGAGAGTACGTCGTTCGCGCACTAGATTTACCCCTTCTACCCGTGATGCGACAGAGCCAGCATCGCCGTCGCATATTGCATCACAGGCGTCTGATCCCTCAGTCGCACATACATTACGCACTGCATGTAAGTTTAGACATATATTTCTTTTAATGATTTCTGTTTATGTTTAGACTTACATAAATTCTCACAGAAATAAGCAATTGGCGATCGTCGTCGACCAGCCGGCGAGGACGTGGACCCACGCGTGGGTTACTTTTAGAGCGACTTAAGCGAGAGGGTAGGGTGACGGTAGAGTTCCCACAGGACTGCATTAAACCTGTTGGGAACAATGTCATGTTGTTTACGTCAGAAGTTGGTATCTTATGCCGATCTTTGATTCCCCCCACCACCCCCCGTTGGAGAGACGTGACAGATGATGTTCGGCAGCTCATCCATCAGCGCCTTCAGGTAAATTTTAGTCAATTAAAATTTATTTTATAAATGTTCATTTACGGTTAAATTATTTTCTTAATAAGTTTATTGTCTTAATCTATTATTTACGAAACTGCAGGATAAATTTGACTTTGATTTGAGTGTTCCGCACATCTCTTATGCCGTCGACGACATGATAAATGAGAGGTTCAAGGATTACCACACTAGGTTACACCGGCAGTACAAGCGGTGCGTGAGCCACGAGGAGACCGTACAGTCCGCACCGCTACACGTGACCGATGGGGACTGGCGGATACTCTGTGATAAGTCTTCGTCTGATTCTTTTCAGGTAATATTTACATATTCACGATATCTTAGCGTAATAATTAATTTCGCAATTAATAATAATGTATTATGAATAATGTGTTCAGAAAAGGAGCAAAATAAATTCTGACAACAGAGAAAAGTTAGAAGTGAACCATGTAGCTGGTTCAAAGTCATTCGTACGACTTCGTCACGACATGGTAAGAAAGTACTGGTAATTATTATGTTTATATATTCTTTCAATACATTTATATTAACTCTATTGTCCTTTCGATTGCGCAGTGAGATTCCGTCACTTGCCAGGAGCCCGAACCAGTAGACTTCTACAAAGGGACTCACTGTCAGCAGACGACGGGATCTTGGGTACATCCCAAAGCCAGCGAAATTTGGGTAAAAATTCTTACATTGTAAAATTTAATTGCATTAAATTATAATAATGTCATTTATTATGAAAATTCATATGTTTTCATTACAGGAGGAGATGAACACCTTACGCAGTCAGCCCACTCCCAATGGTACTCAGCGGAGTGAGCCAGAGATCCTGAGTCAGGTGCTTGGCACCCGTTCTAGATATCTGCATGGGTTTGGCCATGGTACCAAGCTCATGGCACCTGCTAGAGCTGCCTCCAGCCGATCCATCGTCGTTGGCGAGAGCGCAGTACGCCGAGCTGATACTGCAGAGAGAGAGGTTCAGCAGCTACGGGTCATCGTCGATGACATCAAAGATCAGCTGGACAAGCAGAGGGAGGAGCAGGAGAGGAAGATGATGGAGGAGCCGGCGAGGTAGAGGGAGGAGTAGGAGAGGAAGATGGAGGATCATCTGGCGAGGCAGAGGGAGGAGCAGGAGAGGATGATGGAGGATCATCTGGTGAGGCAGAGGGAGGAGCAGGAGAGGAGGATGGAGGAGATGCGGGCGGACCATGAGCGACGGATGATGCAGATGTTAGAGGCTTTCGCTGCACGCTTACCCACCAATGCTCCACCACCTCCGCCTTCATCTTTGTGATTTTTTTTATATATTTGTTTATTATATTAAGTTTATATGTATTAATGCGTTAATGAATGTGATGCGGATAAGATTGTTTGTGTTTGAATGAATGTAATTTATGTTTGGGTTTGGGTTTAGCTAGATGTGAATGTGAATATGATGAAATATATTATATAACAAGTGTATATTTGGATGAATATGATGAAATATATTGTTAACAGGTGTATATCAGGAATTTTGTGCGGGATTTTGAGCTGTATATTTATTTTTTTAAAAAAAAGACTTTTAGCAACGAAAACTTTCGTCGCTAAAAGTGGAAGGATTTTTTAGCAGCGAGAAAAATCTTGGAAATTTTTCTCCCGGCGAAAATTTTCGCTGCTAAAAGTCTTGGAAATTTTTAGGCAGCGAAACTTTTCAGTGCTAAAAATTCTTGGAAAATTATTTGGCGACGAAAATTTTCGCTGCTAAAAGTCTTGGAAATTTTTTGGCAGCGAAAATTTTCGCTGCTACAAAGTCTTAGAAGTTTTTTGGCGGCGAAAATTTTCGCTGCTAAAAGTCTTTAAAAATTTTTGTATGAACATTTTACATTTGTTAAAAAGTCTTACAAGTTTTTTAATGAAAATTTTCTTTGCGATAAAAAGTCTTCGAATTTTTTTGGCAGCGAGAGTTTTCGGTGTTAAAAAATCTTGGAAAATTATTTGGAGGCAAAAATTTTCGCTGCTAAAAAGTCTTGGAAATTTTTTGGCGACGAAAATATTCGCTACTAAAAAGTCTTAGAAGTTTTTTGGCAGCGAAACTTTTCGCTGCTAAAAGTTTTGAAAATTTTTAAAAATTATTTAGCGGTGAAAATTTTCGCTACTAAAAAGTCTTTGAAGTTTTTCGGTGGCAAAACCTTTCGCTGCTAAAAGTCTTGTAATTTTTTGGCGGCGAAAATATTCGCTGCTAAAAGTATTGCAAGTTTTTTTGGCGGCGAAAAGTTTCGCTGTTAAAAGTCCTGAAATTTTTTTGGCAACTAAAGGTCTTGGAAATTTTGTTTAGCGACGAAAATTTTCGTCTCTAAAATGCTTGCATTTAGCGACGATTTTAATTTTCCGCTGGTAAATGCCTTGTACTTCGGTCTTTTAGCGACGAATTTAGCAACGAAAATTTTCGTCGCTAAAAGTATTTAGCAGCAAAAATTTGTCTTTTAGCGACGAAAATTTCCGTCGCTAAAAATAGTGTTTGTTGTAGTATTGTGGTTTGCCCATGGCAGGTACCACCCATGAAAACAGTAGGGTCCACATCAAGTGGGCCATAAGCCATCATACACAAGAGAGGGAGAGAGAGAGAGAGAGAGAGAGAGAGAGAGAGAGAGAGAGAGAACGGAGAGGATGGAGGGACCCCGCCATTATGGGCCCCTCTTGCATACAAATATACATCAAGGTGGGTCCCACATATGTGGACCCTTAATCAAACAAAATGCATGAAAAAAACAAATATCTACGATCACCCACCGGCTTCTTCTTGGTCCGATGGAAAGCCAGTCTCCTTGTGCTTCTCTTTGATGGGTGAAGATGAGAAATGGATGGCTAGGATGAGAGATCTTGGGATGGAAATGTGGGCCTCACACATGCACTTTTCTCTCCATGGGAGGGCTTGGATGTATGAGGATTTCTCTTGCTTGGGGGTGTCTTTTGGAAATGAGAGAGACTTGTAAAGGGAGAGAGAGATGGGTGATGTTTGATGGAGTGATGGATGTGGTGAGTGATGGGTGTAAGAGACTTTTTTGACTTTTGTGGCCATTGGTGTAAGAAAAGTATGGGCTTGTAAAAGACTTTTTGACTTTGGGGTTGCTTGGGGAAGGGTGAGAAGTGATGGATTGATGGAATTGATTGTTGATTGATTGATGTGACATCTCGTAGAGATTCTCTCGGAATTCGTACGCGCGTCATTTTCCTCGCACCGAACGCTGACCCACATCTCCTGGCCAGAGCATCGGATCGGCGCGTGAGTCACGGCATCGGAACCGTGGCGACGGTGCGGTTGCAATGGTACAAGTCTCGATTTGAGTCGACTTGGGTTGACGGCGTGTGAATCAGGGTCGCGCGCAAGGTCGGTTAAGGGTTGAAGGTTGCCAGAATTCGACCAGAAAGACCGCGGGAACCTACGGAACGGTACGGTCTAGGATTCGGGTTTTACATTACTCTTATTCTGATGGTAGACTCTCAGGAGTTTCAACACCTGGTTGAGGATTCGAGTACCCATAGGTGGTGAAATCCCACCATAGCGTGAGTGTGTGGTGGTGTGTGTGTGTGTGTGTAATAAAAAAATTTTAAAAAAAAAAGATTGTTACTATTGATAGTGCTAGTTTTTAGGATTTGTTTTTTATTTTCAATTTCAAATCTGTAAACTAATTTCTAAATGTTCCTATTTTATAGGTCTTTTAATAAGTTTTATTTCAAAAATTAATTTAGACTTTTTTTTTCTTCTTAATTTTAATTTTACTCTAATATAAGACCTTCATAATTAAGAAATTTTAATTTTACTATAATATAGGGCCTTCATAATTATGAGGCCTTAGGCGATTGCCCCACCTGCCTACCCCTTAGAGTCGCCCCTGTCAATAACCACTATTTCTTGTGATGTGGTCCACCTGAGATTTAGATTTGATTATTTTTTGGATCATGCTTTCAAATGTATAAACGTAAGTATGGGTATGTAAACAGTGAAAAAACAGAGAGGAGCTGAAAGATTTTCTGTATTTGAGACAATCCAAAAATGTTGAATATATAGAGATTACAGTCATCTATACAAGAAAAATAATAAAATCAGAATCCTCTTCCTATGGAAACGAACTATACAAGGTATACTAGCTATACAAGGTATACAAAGCATGTGAGTCTTTCTAACATTCCCCTTCAAACTAATGCTGGTCATCGACAAGTAATAGTTTGCCAATTAGAAATGAGTGACGTGAAAAAGTGAGGAACTTGATGAGAATATTGGCAATCTGATCATGGGATGTAACATATGGAAGAGAAATGAGCTCATACTGAAATTTCTCGCGGATAAAGCCGCGTCCCCATGTTCATGAACGCGTATTGCATGGTGAACGATAATACCACATGGCTATGTGGGGCCACCATAATATAATATATGTGTTTTATCCACACCACTCATCTTTTTTTCAGCTCATTTCATATTATTAACCCAAAATTGAAAGTGGACCAAAAACAGAGGGAATTGAAGCATATCCAAATCTTAGGCGGACCACACCATAGGAAACAGTGGTGATTGGCCATAAAAAACTTCATGTCGGCCACAAAAGTTTTAAATCAAGATAATATTTGTGTGGTCCCCTTATCAACAGTTTGGATGGTAAATAAAATTTCCGGTGGCCCCAAGAAGATTTTAGTAGTAGGTATCCAATAACTACTGTTTCGTGTGATGTGGTCCACCCGGGATTTGGATCCGATTATTTCTTGGATGATGCTCTCAAATGTCAAAGCGAATGGACGTAAGGCGCATATGAGGTGACCCTACGGTCAGGGAGCCACCGACTTTAGCGGATGAAGCCGCGTCCGCATGTTCATGAACGCGGATTGCGTGGTGCACGATAATACCACGTGCCTATGTGGGGCCATCATAATATAATATATGTTTTTTATACCCACCGCTCATCGTTTTTTCCAGCTCATTTCAGATTATTAACCCAAAAATGAAAGTGGACCGGAAACAGAGGGAACTGAATGTTTGCCGCTAAAAACTTCTTTGGGGCCATAAGTTTTGGATCAATTTATTGAGGTCCGTGTGACCTTATGAACCCGTTGGATGACAAATAAATATCACCGTAGGCTTAGGAGGTTTCAACACGTAAAGTTATTATCTCTATTATTTCCTCTGTTGTGGTCCACTTAAGCTTTTCAAATGCATGAATTTTGGACTCCTGCCTTAAAACGATCTGAAAAAATAGATGAACGGTGTGGATAAAAGAGATACATTATGGTGGGCCATGGAATCCTTACACCACGGAGCTACGCGGTTGGATTCCCTGCGCAGTTCGCGTCGCCATGGTCACGGTTAACATGGGAAGCGGACTGGCTGGTGTAGCTGATGTGGGTACATGTCGCTGCGAAGACGAGCGCTGACGCTCCTCGACCTCGGAGTTGTACGAACGGTTCAAAGGAGATCAAAGTTACATGGGCCACAATGATGTATTTATTATATTCACACTGTTCATCCATTTTTTGAGATTATTTTAGATTACTATCTAAAAAATGAATCATATCCAAAGATCAACTGGACAACACCATAGATAGTAGCGGAGATAATAATTTTTACCTTTAAAATTTTCGTAGGCCCACCATAACGTTTATTTTCCATCTAATCTGTTCATAAGGTCCCAACAAGACCTGGATGAAGAGGAAAAACAAATTTCATATTGATCCAAAACTTCTGTGAACCCCAAAAGGATTTCAATGGTAGACTTTCAATCCCCACTGCTTTTTGCAGTGTGGTCCACTTGATCGTTAGATCTGTCTTATTTTTCGTCTCAAGCCTTACAACAAGCTCAAAAAATGATGGACCGTTTGGATATAACGCATACCTCATGATGGGACCACAGTACTTGCTGACGTAAATACACCAGCTATACAGCTGGTGTGTCTGCCAATCTACTTCCGTTAACATGTTGGTGGGGAGCGGATTATGTGTTACCGGTAGGGGTGTACACGGGTCGGGCCGAGTCGAACTGGCCTTAGCCCGTCCAGGCCCTTTCAACAACCACATATGGCCCGAACCCGATCGAGCCTTGGCCATCTCCAGCCCGAATCGGGCCCGGGGCGAGTTCAGGCCAAGTTCGGGCCAGTTTCGAACCTTCGAGTTCGCGCTAGTTTCGATCTTGAGTTCGGGCCAATTTCGAATCTTACAACAAGTTCATGGGAAGGACTTTGGCAGGTAATTCACGTCCCATTACAAGGCCCTCGATCAACGGTTTAGATAGTTGAACTATAGGTTCCACAAAAAATCTAACTAGTTAGGACATTTACATACATTTGATAAAGCATAAAATAAAACATTTTATACAAATTAAATACAGTCATACATGGGTCGGGCAGGGCCGGGTTAGGTCAGGCCGGGGCGAGTCGGATTTCGGATCGAGTCGGGCCGAACTGGGAGGTATCCGAACTTGGCCTGAACTCATTTTCGGGCCTAGAAAAATTGGCCGTCCTGACCCGAACTCAGTTCTGGGTCAGGCTGAGTCGAGCTTTTTTGGGCCAGGTCGAGCGAGCTAACCAGGCTAGCCCGGTTTGTGTACACCCCTAGTTACCGGGTAACACCTCAGTGAGTGTTACCCTTACCGTGTGAGGCCTACATTGATGAATTTTTGCTATATCCATACTGTCCATCCATTTTCTCATATAATTTTAGGATGTCATCCACAGATACATGAAGATCCAAATCTCAGGTCGACCACACCATTGGAAAAAGTGATTAAGGACCATTAAAAGCTTTTTCTGGGCCACAAAAGTTTTAGATCAAGTTGATATCTGTATTTTCCATTCATCCAGGTCTGTTTTACCTTATCAACGGGTTGGATGGAAACCAAACATTACATTTGGCATTACCATGGGCCTTAGGAAGTTTTTAATGGTGAGATTTCAGCCAACACTGTTTCCTTTGATGTGGTCCACCTTAGATTTAGGTCTACTTAATTTTTGATGGTCACAGTTAACATGTCAATGTGGGTGTAGATTGGGCACTACCCCCAGTACTAGGTCCTACCTGAGATGGACGTTCCTGTTAAGGCCCCTATTGGGCCCACTGTGATATATGTGTTTTATTCAAGCCATTCATTCATTTTGAAAGATCAGCCTAAGCTGACAAAAGGATTAGTTCAAGTGCTCGAGGGAACCATATTATGGTGATGACCATCTACCGATGCGGTCACCATTTATTATTTTATTATTATTTTATTTATTTATTTTTTCTTTTTTTTTTTACACACGCACACAAACCCCACACACTCACGCTAGTGGAATTTCACCACCCATGGATACTCGAACCCTTGACCGGGTGTTGAAACTCCTGAGAGTCTACCACCCGAACACGAGTAAGGATCCACCCAGGTCACGGTTTGAGCACCCATTGCTTGTAGTGAAAAAACTATGAGACCTTTCAATGCATGGTCCTGAGTTTGAGTAACCATATTATTATTTTTGTAGGAGGTTTCGGCGTATTCAATCCCATTCAATGTTTCCTTTGATGTCGTCCACTTGAGCATTTGATATTATTATTTTTAACTCATAGCTTAAAATAAGTTTTTAAAAATAGATAGACCACTGAGCAGGGATGTACCTGATGAAGTCGAGCACCATCTCTCTCAAAAAGACACCTGTTTGGAATCCACGGAACTTATCTGGACTCCTCACTACGAATCCTTAATGTCTACTAGTGCGTGTCCTATTTAACTTCACCAGAGTATTTCACAAATCCAATTGTCCTATTTAATTCTAAAAAGTATTTATAATAAAACCAATTGGTTGAAACAGCTATCGTTTAAAGTAAATCTAATCGTTTCTACCTCAAAATCATATATTTTACACCAATAGCTCAATCCGGATTATGAGATTAGCCAATCTAAGGTTCGATCCATATCACTTTCATCGTCAACACATCTTAGCCACGATACTGTCCGCGAGCGGCTCTACATCAGCCATACATCACCGTGGACCCTACGGATCCCTTGACGGGACCGTCCGTCTTTACGTAGATCCCGTGGGGTAGTGCCAAAGCCCCGCCCGTCGGTGGGCATGAAGTTTGCCGATTCCACGCGCGGTTGGAGACGTACACGTACCCACGCAATCACATGTGTTGGTATAAAACGCGTGTGTAAGGTCTCAGCATTCTGTCTTTAAAGAAGAGTACACATTTTCAGTCTTCACGTGGGCCACAATGTCCCAAGTAAAGTAAGTCGGTTATAAATTCTTTTTGTATCCATTCATTTGTTTTGATTTGTTCCGGCCCACATGAAGTGTGGAATGGCCTCGTTTTTAGGCCAGAAGATCTAAATAGCATAACACAACTGATGGAAAGTTCAGATCAGATACACGTGTCACAGCTTATAAACGAAGGGCGTGGAAATAGCTAACCTCTTGTAGGCATATATAAGTGCCGAGTTTCATATATAGCCAACCTCCTGTAGGCATATTTTCTTTTTTCGGCTCGAGTTTTTGTTTTAGACCTCCGACATTTGACTTCCGGGTTTGGCCCTGTCCATGAAAGGCCTTGAGCTCCTCAGAGGGTCTGTTTGGGCGGTGGGATTAGAAGGGATTAGGTGGGATGGGATTCATTTGGTCATGTGCCAATTGGACGTGGATCGCGCCCTACCTCGCCCGGATGGATGGGGCCCACCGTTATGTAAGTGTTTTATCTAGACCGTTGAATAATTTTTTCAGATAAATTTAGTTTGTGAACCAAAAAATGAGGCATGTCCAAGGCTTGAGTGGACCACAAAGTGGAGATTGAACGTCCAACGTTAAAAGCTTCTTGGGAGTCAGAGAAGTTTCGGATCAAGCTAATATTTGTGTTTTCACTTCATCTACGTCTACATGATATGAATAGGTTTTATGGTAAAAAAAAAAAAAAAAACATCACGTGGTTCCTTAGAAAGGTTTCAACAGTGGGTGTCATGTCAGTGCAGGTTTCTTTGTTGTGGTCCACTTAAGGGTTGAACTTGTCTCATTTTTTGGTTGACACACTTAAATTTATCTGAAAAAATCGTTCAACGGCGGATACTTACATAATAAAACACTTGCCCGGATGGATTACCGCACGGGAGGGGGTAGGACGCAATCCGCATCCTTGCCAATTCCACCCCATGTTTGGGAAGAATGAAAAGCTTGGAATTACATTAAATGGAATTGCACTGGGTCCCATGCCAATTTCGCTCAATGTTAGCTAATTGTGTAGGTCCCACCATGATGTGTGGGCTACATCCACACCGTCCACCCATTTATTGAGATTATTTTAGAGGATGGGCCAAAAAATTAGATAAATCTAAAGCTCAAGTGAACCCCACCATAGAAAGCAACAGGGATTGAATACTTACCGTTGCAAAATTCTTTGGGGCCACATAAGTTTTGGATCTACCTCATTTTTGAGATTATGCAATAAAAGAGTTACAAAACAAAAAATAGATATAACAAGTCTAAAGAATTCAAATGATGGTGGATAAATCCATTCAATGTACCACCGTATTATCAACAAAGCATGACAGTAATCTTATCCCATCACAACTGGGGACGATCCTTGCGGACGCGGATTGGCTACTCCCCTTGACACCAGCCAATGGCTGGTGGTCGGTGCTCCGTGGGACCCACCATGATGTACGTGTTTCATCCATGCCATCCATCTATTTTGACGGATCATTTTACAGTATGAGACCAAAAATGAAGTATATCCCAATCTTAAGTTGACCACATTACATGAAACAGTGTTGAATGAGCGTCAATCATTAAAAAACATTTTGTGGCCATAAAAGTTTTGGATCAAGATTATTTTTGTTTTTTCCCTTCATCTGGGCCTGTATGACCTAATCAACATATTAGATGTCAAATAAACAGTATAGTGGACCTAAGGAGGACTTTAATGATGGATATCCAACCACTGTTGTTTTCATGTGGTGTGGTCTACCTGAGATATATATACTTCTAATTTTTGGTATCAAGCCATAAAATGATCTGTAAAAATGGATGAACGGAATGGATGAAACAAATACATCATGTTGGGGCCCACAGAGCATCGACCACCAGCCCCGGGGATGGTGTCTGGGGGAGTAGCCAATCCGTTTCCGATCCTGGCCATGGGTAATGATTATGTTTTTTGAATCCCATCCCACCTAATCCCTTCTAATCCCACCGCCCAAACAGACCCTAAATACACACGCTCATGTGCAAGCAACACATGTACCAACGTATCATATATGTGCCAGATCCAATCCACCCATCAGGTTGTCCGACCTTCTAAATGTTTTCCAAAAATAAAAAATAAATCTCGTCCACTCATTTTGTGATCTTCAGTATTGAAAATAGATGGACGGTTTAAAAAACTTCAGACCAGTTTTCCAGAGTCGTCCGTAGTGACCAATGGATCAACCCGATTCTTGGGTGAGGGTATTAATATAATGATGCCATTCCGATGGGTGGATTGGATCTTGGACCTATTGTGCTGGCACATGTGTGGCGTGTAGATAAGCTTTATTGCACGCGTGTGAGCTTAGCAAGGCTTACGCAGATTAATATACTTATAATTATCATAGAGATTTAGCTCTTAAATTGATAATTTAAGTCACTCATTTCACATTATCTTCTCCCATTGACAATCCAGCTAGGGGATGGTATTTTTTTTAAAAAGTCATGTAAGAAGTGCAAGTGGGGCTCATTGTCTAGCGGTCTTGAACGTTGGTCTATTTTTTCCATTGCAGGCGGTTCATGAATCTTGAGACTTTACAGATGGGAAGACCATGGGAACCAACCTTTGACCCTTTTTTATTAGAATGTTGACCGTTGGTGTATTTATATTGGTCTGGATGAACAGTGGGCCCATTTCTTGTACAGGCTGAAAATGGCGAGTATAGTGTGTATATAGATGCACAATTACACCATCTTCTGTGATTGAGAAGCGAGTAGACGCACATTGCAGCGCACGGGGCAATGGCACAGTACACCTGTCTAATCATAGTCAATATCGAACAATTCTAAAGATGCCACATAAATGTAGTGACACAGGTAATGTAAATAAAATTCGAAATAAGGAGTTACAAACATGCTCCACGTGGATAGTGAATTGCAGGTGGACTCATAGGTACCTTTTTAAGGGCTTTCATAGTTTGTCAGAGGGATGGGATATTATGTTTGACCCAAGTCACTGCTAGCAAATTATTCAAATTTTCACGGTTAGGTAGACCCCATGGGAACTTTAGAATGAGTCATCATTGAATTTTTTGTTCTAAAATGACTCCTAATTTGTTACTGAAAATTTTGAATAAGAGACCATCATTACAAAGAGAAAATGTGCAAGGCAAATATATTGTCTTTACTTTGTAAAACTAAACAAACTATCAGAGATTAAGTTAGTTCTTGTGCATGAATTATGCAAATTTGTGTAATGTAGTGCCTACAACAAGCGATGGCCTGAGTTAGATAAATCTATCATTACACACCGACTTGAATAAGCGCTCGAAGCATAATTAATCCAAAATTTTTATAGCTAAGATCCGATATATATATTCACGAGTTATAGAGCATGCACTTAGATCGACTAGATCAATAGGTGGGTTTGAGTGGAGAGAATGATGCATGATGCGTATGTGAGTATAGATGAAATTGATCAGAGCTACACAAATGGGTGGACAAATTTATCGCAAGGGTTGAGTCGAGTGCACTCAGATGCCTAAGGTTGGAGCTTGGCTAGGCTAAGTCTTATATAGGCTTCCTCTCTTACACTCTTCCTCTCCTTGGTGGATGGATGGGCTAGATCCTCTCTCTCTCTCTCTCTCTCTCTCTCTCTCTCCTCATCCTTACACTCATGGTGAATGTTGAGTGATATGTGAAATAAAGAGAGGGAGGCATTTATAGGATTATGAGATGACATTTTTATTATTTTTAGGAAATCTATGGGTAAAAGATGGTCCAAGGGCTCGGATTGACTGCTACGTGGTGTGTTCCAGGAGAAAAAAATGTAATTTTGGCCAAAGGTAGGATTAGCCGGATCTTTTCCTTATCCAACTCGTTTGCCAAGGAGCCCAGCAAACATACCACCTCACCTAACCATCCTGCGAAAGTTGAAAGGTGCCAACGTGTTAGATGGCACACTGTGTGCCACCAGCCACATAGATTGCCCCCCTTTTTTTCATAAGGATGCTCTTGGGGTAGTGTATTCTCCCTAGTTCACTTGAAATTGCATTATTGTGATCTTAAATACTAACGGACATGGACTTAAACTAGGCATAGTTTTAAGCTAGTTAGGTTTACTTCGTTTGACTGGCTTTAGGTGAATTTACCGGGGTTGAATGGGTTTGATTGGGTTGACTGGATTTGATTGGGTTTGACCGATGCCCTAATCAGCTTGTTGGCTCCTGGGTGGGGTATCCACACACTTGTAGGAGCACTAAATTTCAGAGTTCTGTCAAAATTACTTCTTGTAACGCCCCGGAAAATCGAGGGTCGTGTATAGACTCGACTCCCGAGTTCCCGAGTGTCACTTATCATGCAGTTATGGTTTTTTTTTTTTTTTTTATTAATCAAATTTAACGGCATAATTTGGAATTACCTGAGGCACGAAGCACAATCACACCAGTCTACTGAAATGAAGGATATCTCACATATATACAGGTCCAAAATAATAAAGGGTCGCCCAAGGCGTTGCCCAACAGAATAACAAAAGAAGGCTAGTCCAAAAAGAGTAAAGATGAGCCCGCGGCTCAGCAAATCTAAATTCAGCCCGATCAAGCCGATGGAGAGCCGCCCATCACCTGCAAGTAGGAGAGTCCGTCCTCCTCGTCCAAGCTCACTCGCTTGGGGCTCCTCATGCCCCGAGTTACCTGCATCATGAATGGGTCTGGTTGGTGTTTTAAAACACCGTCCCAGTGGGAGTGAGTGATCAACTCGGTGTGAACTATCGGTCTCAAGTTACAACAGGCATCAATTGTAATATGAACTTAATGAAAAGCAGACATTCATCAACACCTAATAACTCTTATTTAAGATGCATGCATGCGGGATGATATGATGCATGCCCTCGCCACAACACTCCCTCAAGCGACTCCATCTAACGATCGCATGACAACACTCCCTCAGAGCGACCTCGACTGCCGAGTCGCCACCCTAACTAATGCGATGCAATGCGATCATGTTAGCCAAGTTTTTAGTTAAGTCCATTCATCCAGCAGGTTGGGGATTCTGATTCACCCTACATGTCACTGCCCTAATCTGATTGCGAGGCCAAGGCCCCATCAATGCGTGAGGCCGAGACCTCGCGGTCCGTGATCCCGTCGGGTTCCTCATCCCCGACACCAAGCACATGAGGAGTGCCGAAAGGAAGGGATCGCTCGCGGTCACTACGGGGAGGCGCGGTACCCCAGCGTAGGCCGACAGCTCGGACATAGTGTCCCATTTCACCATGCCCGGCTCACGAGGCTGTGGACCAGTTTCAAGTGAATTTTCAATGGGCTACAATGGTTGCAGGGTGGTTCAGATTCCATTCATATGTGGGCACACAGGGTTAACGAACAGGGTTGATCAGTCAGCAGGCTAGACCGCATGAGTCAGGCGAGCGTGGGATGAGCGACCTCGGGCACAAGAGACCCATGTAGTCGAACTACAGCCACCCGAACATACCCGCCCAAACTCACGGGTTTAGCCTCGAGGCGGTCCTACCCTTGGAGCCGCCTTCGCTCTCCTCATGTTTCCTGACCAACCCAATGTAATGAAGGTCATCCTTAACAAGCCGACTATACAGACTGTCACTAGCATGTCATCATCATACTCCATGCATCTCAGTCACACGAATTAGATGTTCCTAGCAAGCAATCAAGCAATATAGTGCATGTGAGGTGTGTGGGTGTGTGTGAGGAAGTTACGCACTTCCTCCATCTCAAGCCATCATATGCATAAGGGTAATGGAAACATACACAACATGGATCAATAACATGGGGAAGAATGACATGGCATAAGCATATTATCATCCATTCACGAAAATCATTTGAACAACAAATAACATTATGAAGAACATCATGTGCATCAATACAATTTTAAGAACTTACAATTCCTAGGATTCTCTAGGCTCTCAAATGTACCAATCAAGCATCCAAAATCATTAAGCTAGTATTATAATTGGTGCTAGGCCACCTAAGATTAATAGTCCGCACCTTCGGATTTGTTGAAGACTTGGGAATGACCTAGAAGATGCGGATCTTGGTGTAGAACGGCCGTAATCCTAGGAGCAACCATCACATGTTAGATTCTCATGCAAATCCCATTCATTACAAGGGTTTTCAAAGGAAAAGAGGGTTGGATCTTACCTAAACGACCCACGAGATGAAGATGATGATTTTCGGATGGGTTTCCCCCTTGGAGAAGGTGTAGGAGGTTGTGGGTTTGATCCTCTTGGGCCCCACCTTGATTGAGAGTCCACCATGCCTTCATCCCTCTCTCTTTCTTCTCCATTCTCCTCTTTCTCTTCTCCCTTTTCTCTCTTTCTCTTCTCCCTTTTCTCTCTTCTAGGGAAAAATTCGTATGGGGAGAGGGGTGCCCAAAAAGGTCCTTTTTATAATTCCAGATTTAGTGTAAATGGCCCCAAGGGCTAGGTTTTTACTATACTAGACTTATGGGAGGGTCTTTCTAGGATCTAGGGCCCTATCACCCCTCTGGCCACCAAATTTGGCGTGTAAGTGCCTTATGGCCCGATTAGGGCCCATGCAAAAATTGAGGACGGATGGATGAATGGATATATGCTCTGAGAAAGTGTTTCTGACCTTTAAGTGGTCCTGTGGGGGCCATTTTGGTGATTGGAGCATTTTTTATGGCCCTTTGGCCATGAAATTTATAGGATAAGTGGTCCATGACCCGATGAGGGGTCTTACAAAATTTGGGAACGAACGGATGCGGGGTTTGGTCGTACGGGTCCGATTCGCGATCAACGGTCATCGTGCCACGATTGGGCCCCATATTTGGTGGACGGGCGTAGAAAAATATATTAAACCTCCACTGTAAATTTGGAAGAAATCCGACGGCTGGAACGCCAGGTATCCCGATTTTATTTGTAAGTGCCAGATTCCAATCGGCATTGGTGGGGTGCATTCGACTAGTGTCAGATCCCAGTTCTGGGTATCCACTAGATCCGTAGTCCACGATGGACCACAAGCCCAGTGAGATCTTCAGTTTTCTAAATTTTTAGATTTTTCTGACCCTTCATGGTGTGCTGGTGGCCCACATGGGCCGTCTTTAAGTGTAAATAGCCATCTGGCTTAGCGGCCGCACTAGGCCTTATCACGGCCTGTCTGGTCTATTAAATTGGGCTAATCTTGGATTAATTAACTCGTGTATAAGCTAACGTTGAGTGCTAATGGTCAGTACGTGATAGTACAAGTTAATTAAAAATCAAGGATTTTTAGAAATCCAAAACAGTGAAAATTTGGGATGTTACACTTCTCTACAAAGCAAGAGCCCTATAAAGCAAGTCTCTCTACATGTAGTATTTGCTAGAGTCCCACCAAAAGCCATACCTATGTAGTCAAGAGTCCTTATGTGAGACTATATTAAACATTCTTAAGCATGACTGGAATAGCAAGAGGTACTTGATCTCTTGCATACGTGACATGACACAATTGGCTACACTTACATGAAGAATAAATGAGATTTACATGGCCGGCATATGATCAAGGATTCACATGGAAACATATGCATGGCCACCGTCTCCTAAAGCTTGGTAAAAGTATAATACGATGAAGAGCTTCGGGTCCCTCGTCACCCCCACACGATCAACTAATCTCTATAGCATAATGTTTATCTTGATTTTAGCTTAAATATTCCACTTCTATCTAGCCTAGCTACAATTTAATAAAACATTTCTTGCTTTATGAGTAAATTAAATATCAATGACCTCCTTCATTGGATCCCACCAATCACCGAGTCCATACTTGGTGGATCATACCGTTCACGTCCTGCAATTTGCACACGGTTGTTTTGACTACATAAGCAGTTGTAGGTAATTTTCTTTATTTTTTGTACTTTTTTTTTGTTTAAGTCAATTTCATTAATTGTATTGTTCTTACATGCAAATCAATAAAATTAATGATCAACTTTATTTTTAATCTTATTCACCCAGCATCACATTCATGAGCAACCTGAAACAGTAATCAGTGTTGAAAGAAAAATCCTAAAGGAAAAAAAACGTACAATTGAAAGAATAATCTTCCCCTTCTAAATCGCCTGATTGTTGCAACATTAGCAAAGCAGTCAGATCAACCTTTACAAATATGATCCTAATCTGATTAGCTCAGCACATAGGATGGCCAACCAATTCAAGTTAAGTACAACTTCAATACACCTTACACTAATTTTAATCAAACCAAAATATGGGTTATTCGTTGCACATATGGCTTCATGTTTGATTGAACCACAATAGGCACCATATGCATGCATCGCAGATATAAACTTTTGTTTTCATTCCTCCACATGCCTATTCTTCATGCATGTGTGGCCCACTTAATCAACATAGCGTTTACATGTCAGATAGGAATTCAATCAATTTTTTTTCTTTTTGCCCATGGGCTCAGGCCTTGTAACGTGTAGTACTAGGCTAGACTGGAATCAAACCCATTGCTAACCTTGGCCCTGGCAGGTAGTGTTCTGCATGTTCTTGGTGCCATAAATGAATGGCGCTAGACTAATTACTACTAGCCTAGCTACTGGTAAGTACGACAGGCCGCCCACAAACTTTCATTAGATCCAACCCATGGTACGCTGCCTCTCATTCGTACTGGAATTCAGAAATCATAGTGATAAAAAGCTCAGACACGTGGCACCAATTAGTTGGTATGGAACGCCCGCCATTAGGTTTGTATAGGGCCCACAGTGCTGCTGCCCTTATATTTCATTCAATCCATTCATCTAACTAATTACC
This sequence comes from Magnolia changhungtana, assembly GCA_030180095.1. Classification (NCBI taxonomy): domain Eukaryota; kingdom Viridiplantae; phylum Streptophyta; class Magnoliopsida; order Magnoliales; family Magnoliaceae; genus Magnolia; species Magnolia changhungtana. Next base: position 104,682 of record JASAUF010000015.1, read on the forward strand.
TAATGGGATTAAAGCATTCCCAAAAACCACCCTACTCCAACACTCAGGTGGGCCATAACATGTGAACTTAAACTCCTACACTCATGTGGGCCATAACACTCAAACCTAAAAGTCTAGGTATAATTCCCTGTGCGATGGCCCTCCAAAATATTAAATCAGCCTAATTTTTGGATCAATGATCAAGGTCAGACGAGATCGATGTTGGTGAAGGACGGGTGAATCTCATGCCCATAAAGTCGCTATTGATGTCGCTTCGTTGATTCTCTGTATTTTTGGAACATCAGCTGATTACTCATATCCCTGTAACTGGAAATAATATTTTACTTTCGATTTCCTTATTACTTATGCTGTCAAATCGCTGCATGAGTTTTCTAAGTAATAATGATGTGACCCCAAATCATGATTTGATGCCTTTCTAAGTAATAATGATGCTTAAAAGAAGCTTGAGTTGGCTAGGGTTAACGGGATTATCCTTTTGCTATGAGCGTTCCTGAAAGGTTTGGATGGGTATGATGGGAGTGGGGCCAATCACTCTTCATTGGACGTGTGATGTAAGGAACTAAGGATTAGAGTTGGGTATATCAGACCCAATCCGGTAGATCCGGCCCGATCTGACCCGATCCAACCCGTTCCGAACTGAACCAACGACCTGAATCAGTGTGGATCGGGTAGGATTATTTAGATCTAACATTTTTTTGGATCAAGATCGGGTTGGGGTCAATCCGGACCGATCCGATCCGAAAACCTGATCCGATTAGATTCAATCCGGAGTTGTTCTTATAAATAATTCTACTTTTTCTAGTGGTATGGTCCACTTGAGCTTTGGATATGCATCAATTTTGGATTCAACCACTGAAATGATCTAGAAAAACGAATGGACGGCATGGATAAACCACACACATTCACGGTGGGCCCCAACAGAGTTTACTTAGTATAATAAATAGAAGATTTGTTGGTGTACTATACACAACCGTATAACTACTGTAGGATAGCTGATGCAGGCATAGCTTAGGTACGTGTCATGTGAAGACGAGCACAGACGCTCCCTCGAGCTCCGAGTTGTACGAACGGTTCAAAGGAGATCAAAGTTAGATGGGCTCTACAGTGATGTATTTATTATATCTACACCGTTCATCTATTTTTGGAGATCATTTTAGAACATTATCCAAAAAATGAATCATATCTAAAGATCATCTGGGCCACACCACAAATAGCAGCGAAGATAATGATTTTCATCGTTAAACAATTCGTTGGCCCACCATAACGTTTATTTTCCATCTAATCTGTTCATAAGGTCACAAAGACCTGAATTAAGAGGCAAAACAAATTTCAAATTGATCCAAAACTTCTATGAGGCTGTGGCCCCAAAAAGGCTTTCAATGGTAGACGTTCAATCCTTTCAGTGTAGTCCACTTGATAGTTAGATCTACCTTATTTTTCGTCTCAAGCCTTAAAACGAGCTCGCCAAATGGATGGACGGTTTGGATGTAACACATGCCTCATGATTAGACGCACACAACTTGCTAATGTGACACGTCAATGCAGCAATAGCCTTTCGTGCACGGCACGTTACAACGGCACGCTGTGTACAGCACGTCAATGCAGCGGTAATGCCTCGAACTCCGAGTTGTACGAACGACTCAAATGGGAAATAGTGTGGTTAGTGGTCTGTGGGCCCCAACATGATGTATGCATTTCATCCATGCCGTCCATCTATTTTTCCATGTCATTTTATGGTGTGAGATAAAAAATGAGGTATATCCAAATCTCAAGTGGAACACATTACAAGAAACAGTGTTGAATGAACGTAGACCATTAAAAAACTTTTGGAGGCCATAAAAGTTTTGGATCAATCAGATCTTTATTTTTTCCATTCATCTGGACCTTTACGACCTAATCAACAGATTGGATTTCAAATAAACAGTACATTGGGCCTTAGGAGGATTTTAATTGTGGATATCCAATCACTATTGTTTTCCTGTGGTGTGGTCCACCTGAGATTTATATCCCTCTCATATTTTGGGCAAAGTGTTAAAATGATCTTTAAAAATGGATGAACGGAATGGATTAAAAACACACATCATGGGGGGTCCCACAGAGCACTGACCACTAGCCACGGGCCGGTGGTAGGGAGTAGCCAATCCATTTCTGCTCAGATGAGATTAATATTACTATAGGCTCCACAATGAAATATTTATTATATCCTTACCGTTTATTCATTTTTCGTGATCATTTTAGAGCATTTGGAAAAAAAAAAAAAAATCATATCTAAAGCTCAAAAGAACCACACCGAAAATTGCAACGAGGATAATGATTTTCACCATTAAAAAAGTCTATCTGAATTGTACGCAACCCGAACCGACTCGGTTTCCCTAACCGAGTCGAACTCGGTTCGGGTGACGCCAACTATGTGTCGGATCGGTTCGACTTCTATGTCCTGGACCCGGACCCGGATCAGATCGGGTTCAGATCAGCCCAACTACGTTTCGAACCGAATCGAGTTGGACCCAGTCCGGTCCGACTCGGTCCGATGCCCAGCTCTACTAAGGATCAAGGATACGATGGTTGAGCTAACTCGTGCAACAAAGGCTGGATGGTATAAAACAGGGATGCATGATAGATTTAACGTACCACCCACTCTTCAGACCAATCCATTTGGAGAAGTGGGAAGATTACTAAAATCTGCCCCTTTTTTATGTTTGATTTGATAAGGCCTGTTTGGTTGCCACTTAAAATTGATTTGGTCTAATTTAGTTGAAAGTAATTATAGTCTTGCGTGGGCCCTGTCAAGTGTTGTGTGGACAAAGAGGGTTGTGTAGGTCCCACCAATGTCGTATAGGAAAAAAGAGTTGTGTAGGCCCCACTGTGATGCCTTCATGACATCAATCTGACCATCATGAATTACATCCCTTATTTGACCATGGGCCCAAAAATCATGCTAATCTATGACTCATGTAGCTACACGAGCCAGAACAATTGGGAGGGGAGGGGTGTGCCCTCTCAAGTGTTCTAGATGGTGTGGCTAACCAGAGTCATCGAGTAAGCCACGCACCTCAATATGGGAAAAGTTAGTCTCAATGGGGAAGTGTGTGGGGTTTGGGGTGCCTTTGCTTTCTTGTAGAATTCAGGATTTAGGGTTTGGGGTTTTCATACCTGAATTGTATTATACCTTATCTTAAAACTTGACCCGTACGTCTATATAATATATTTTGGGTATTGCCATATATGGATATAAATATTATTTTTTAATGGGAATTGAATTAGGATTAAAGATGCAGGAAATTTAGTATAATTATAATCTTTTTTTTATATATATAAATGATTTCCACGTAGGCTTATCCGTGAACTAGGCCCCACTTGCTAAATGAATGGATGCCAGGTCTAGCATGCATCCAACAGTGAGACATGGGCTTAATTATCTGTGAATTAGGCCCCATTCGCTAACTGATGAATGGATGCCAGGTCTAGCATACATCCAAACCGTGGGTACTGCATTCCATCAATGCTCGAAAAACTAGTTAATTACTAACAGGAAACTACCATGAGCATTTTTCAACACGATCGAGGTAGGTATAGATTTCAGTAAGAACTGTTTTTAAAAAAATAGGTTTTGATAATATAATATTATTATTTATTAGAGACTAAAACGCCAGCTTGGCTCTCTCTCCGAGTCGCAATTGGCAACACGGAGTTAGATCTGGTTTCAAAAGTCATACAAATTCACTTTCAATAAAAACGGAATATATAGTTTACATATACATGACAGATTATCTAGAAGCCTATGTCCATGTGGATACTTTGGATCTCAAATCATCCATCTGGACCGTCCATTAGATCCATCCAACTGTTAAATCACTAATTTGAGAAAATAAAATAAAATGGATGGTCCTAAACATATATTATAGGACCTATCCCAATGTTTCATCCGTCCATTTTTTTCATTCCAAAGATCAGACAGTTTTTGTCGTCTGATCAATATGATTTTTTTCAAGGAATTTAATAATTCTTTAATATTCATATAGTAACCCCTCACCACCTTATAAAAACAAACCCAAACCAAGCTTCTATTCTTCAATCTAAAACCATGGCTTCCATTACCATTTCATCTCTCTCCATCTTGTCTCTCCTCTTCTTCCTCTCTTTCTCTCAATCTCTAGCTGACATAGCTCCATCAATCCCAGTCGTCCCAAGCACTGCATGCAATGCTACACACGACCCCAACTTCTGCAAATCCATCCTCCCATCCAATGGATCCTCCAACCTCTTCGACTATGGCCGCTTCTGCATCCGTCGCTCACTTTCAACAGCAAGGCAGTTTTCTGCCTTGGTTGATGGATATCTCAAACGCCGGTCATCTTTAACAAATACAGCCATTCAAGCACTCGAAGATTGCCAGCTACTATCTGAACTCAATGCAGATTTCTTGGTGAATGCTGCAGCAGCACTTGATTCTGGTAATAGTCTTCTTGATAAACAGACAGGCTACGTCGAGGCATTACTAAGTGCGATTCTTACTAATCAGCAGACATGCTTTGATGGCCTTCAAGCGACTTCGTCAGCTTGGAGTATCAGAAATAATCTCGCTACTCCGCTCTCTAACAGCACTCGGCTTTTTAGCGTTTCTCTTGCGTTATTCACACGTGCATGGGGACGTTCTAAGAAGAGAGGGAGGCAGCAGTCGGGGAGGAAGCTCATGTTCTCTGAGGTTGAAATTCCACGAGATGGGCGGTTGCCTTTGAGAATGTCGGAGACAAACCGCCAGCTCTTTGAGTCGAGGAGCGGACGGAAGCTTCTTCAGACGGGGACGGATACTGTCTTGGTTAGAGATATTGTGACTGTTAGTAAAGATGGAAGTGGGAACTTCACTACCATCAATGATGCTGTGGCCGCTGCTCCGAACAAAACCGACATCAGCGGCGGGTACTTTTTAATATATATTCAAGGAGGAGTGTATGAAGAGTATGTGTCCATAGACAAGAAGAAGAAGAACTTGATGATGATAGGAGATGGAATAAACCAGACTGTGATTACAGGAAATAGGAGCGTTGTTGATGGATCGACTACTTTCAATTCGGCTACCTTAGGTAAGCTTCTTTTATCCATTTCCAATTGCACACATTCACCACTCCGAAAGTGATCATCAGAGCCGTGCATCAGGTGGCCCCATGTGTAAATTTGTGGCCCAAAAATAGGACAGTCGTCAAATGATCATCTGGGCCACAGAATAAATGTTTGGCATTCTTTAAACCGTCCATTGTTTGGCAATAGATTTTGTACATGTGTAGAATGAGCTGACTCTCTTTGATGAGCCAGGTCATCCACACTGGGTCCACCTGCTGGATGAACCAGATGTCTTCCACCAGTGCTAGACTGGCTTGTTTATCTGCATGTAGACTTAGTAAAGATCTTATTACATAGCTTAATAACATGTGACAATGGGTCAGGCCTGACATTTACGACCCAAGGCCCTAGCCCAGACCAAGCCCGGTATCGACCTAGCACAGAAGGTCCAAGTCCATGCCCAAAAAATTGATTGGGCCCATGATTGATAAAGTTTGTATTTGCCACTTGATTGTTTGTAATCTGTCCGTTGATCAAGTGGGCCACACATGCACAAAAAATGATATTTTAGAGGAATGAAACCATGGTCTATATTCAGATAGATGGATTGCCTGAGGATTAAATGGCATATTTGTAAAATAAAACATGTTCACATACAAAGTTGGTTCGGACGGGTTGGGCTAAAATGACTTGAGCCCAAAGCCCAACCCAAAAATTGATTGTGTAAGGCCCATGCCCAGCCCAAGGATCATGGGTGATTACCCGACCCATTGCCACCCTTATACGTTGTTGGCTATATTAGCCAGAGTTTACTTGGCTTTACAAAGCCTTGGGTTTGAGCTCACTGGACACATATATTGCTTACAAGCTTGCTGACTTAGCTTAACTTACTACAAGCGGATACACAGGATGCCAATTTATAGGCATTTGAATGTTAGGTGAAATGACAAGACTGCCCCTACTAGGAGCTTCCAACATTAACTATTCATAGAAAAATACACACGCAGTTTCATCTTCCAAAACAGCTACATGGGAACTCCTGCTATACATTGGAAGATGAACAGTCACAGTAAATGCAGGGTTTTGGATTGCAATTCCAACACTGCTTCATTCGAGCATCGTTCTTAGTCGTTTGAATGCCTGACCCGTGAAAATATGCAGTCACAGTAAATGCAGGGTTTTGGATTGCAATTCCAACATACGTAACAACGTATAACTGCAGAATTCCAATGGGTCTTTTACACTAGTGACTTTGTACCTAAATGCATGAACGTTTTCAACCTAACTGCAATTTTTTTTTTCATTTTCCAGCTGTGGTTGGACAAGGTTTCGTCGCCATAAACATAACAATCCGCAACACCGCCGGCGCTGTGAAGCACCAGGCAGTAGCCCTCCGAAATGGGGCAGACCTTTCGGTGTTCTACAGTTGCAGCTTTGAGGCTTACCAAGACACCTTATATACTCATTCCCTCAGGCAATTCTACAGAAATTGCGATATCTATGGGACGGTCGATTTTATCTTTGGAAACGCCGCAGTCCTCTTTCAAAATTGCAACATCTACCCGAGGCTACCGATGCAGGGCCAGACCAATGTGGTCACAGCCCAAGGTCGAACTGACCCAAACCAAAATACAGGTATTTCAATCCATAACTGTAAGGTTACTGCAGCTGCCGAACTAGCATCGAGTGGCGGTTCTACTAAAACATATCTTGGGAGACCATGGAAGGAGTATTCGAGGACGGTATACATACAATCATTCCTCGATGGCTTAATAGATCCTACTGGTTGGCTACCATGGTCCGGCGACTTCGCACTAAGTACTCTATACTACGCAGAGTACAACAACAGCGGGCCTGGATCGGAGACTGGCAGTAGAGTACCTTGGCCTGGGTATCATGTGATCAATGCCTCAGATGCCAGCAACTTCACCGTTTTGAACTTCCTGTTGGGGGATAATTGGATACCTTCATCAGGAGTGCCATTCACCGGCGGCTTACTGTAACAAACGCCATTCAATCATGTAATAAGCAATGTGTATTGCCTTCTTGTTATTGTTATTGTTTAAGAAATCATGTAATAAGCAATGTGTATTGCCTTCTTGGAAGAGGTGGATGACATTTGGCAGGATTTATTTTGTAAAAATTACAAAATCTCCTGTTTAGATGTTAAACACTTATATATGGGAATTCCAAATGTTATCAATATAACTTGTTGTTTTACTTAATAAAATTTCTTAATTACCCAAGAAAGATTGAATAAATTCCATGTAATACAGAAACCTTGGCAATGCATTGTTTAAATTAGGTTTGTTATAACACATCATGATGTTTCGCGATGAGATACGTGGGGCCTTAGGCTTTGAATCAGGGACATCTTGCAGTGATCTAAACCGTTTATACTATTTTTCTTACTTTATATGATTGATAGACGATATAAATGCTCTCAATTGGATTATTTCGGACTTCTGATAATATGGCCTTTTCTTTTTTAATATGGACTATCACCATAGCCTCTGTACGGTGGAAGGGTTGAAATATTCAAATCTACGAGGTTTCTTTTTTTCATCCAAACCCACAGGGAACCTGTCATATGAATGGTTTCAGTTACTGTAAGAATCCAAAATCTAACTGCTAGTCCTAACATATCTTATTGCATTTGGGTGGGATATTGTGAACACCTTCTTTCAAGCGGTGCCCACACTATCTCAACCTTTTCGTACTGTGATGGTGCACTTGGAGTGTGGTATTGACTCTGATTAAAAAATACGTTTAACTGAGAATCGCCACTAATAAAATAAAGTTTAAAATCTATGGCTGACTACAAACTCAAGTGACTACTGTGATTGTGAATGTAGATTTTAGGTAAAAGCCTCGATGATAGAAAATGAAAGGATTAAACACTCTATTTCATTCACACCACATGCAGTTTTTATTTTACAAGATTTAACGATTTTTAGAAAATTCAGTAGAATTTCAATATTACTACATCTAGCTCTTATTCACAAAATTTAAGATTCAGAGCAAGCAAATAAAGTAGATAGTACCTAACCCTTCATAGGGTTTAAGACCCTGGGATAGGCAGAACTAAAATAAGTAGCACCTCACTTAACTAGGTATTAAGACCCTAACTTCACAAAATTTAAGACTCCAAGTAAGCAAATAAAATAAAAAAGAAAATCTTGATACGAGAGAGGATTATATAATAAACGGATGAGGTTCGGGGAACAAAACCCGAGTCAAACTGTGCTAAAGCCCAACATAACTTATTGCAATAGGCTGGATTCTAGCAACCCTTGATTCTAAATATTCCCTATTACCCTTTTATTATGGGCTTAATGTGGGAGGACTTGTTAGATGCACTGCTGTGCATTGAGAGAGGAGTCTCAAGCCTTACCTGATCATGTGCTCAACGAGAGGTCATCAGAGAAGATGACCATGTTATTGTATCTTCCTTTTTCCCCACATCTACACAATGAGATTCCATAAAACTGAACCATGAGAAGAGTCGAAGACCGAGGCATGATTGTACTGTTTTAGAGTTGATGGCAATCATGACCTGCCCATCGTCATTCCGATATGTCCACCTGCGCGCCTCTCTTCTACAAGGGAGAAAGAGAACCCTAGCTGAATATAGGAGGTTGTACTCCACACATTGCGGCCTCTACTTGAAACTCATCAATGTGATTAAAACCATCCATTCAATTGCTCTAGCAACTAATGCCATATGTGGGCAACAAATTCTAATATAACTAGCCCAAGCAATCCACGGTAGTGGACCTTGCATTTGTTGTCATTGAAATCTACCATCAGGTTTTCAAAAAAAAATTGCCAAAACCGACTTTGATGCAAGGAAGGATGTGATGAGGTTGATCACCGTCTTCTTCTAGGAATAACTACTTCGAAGCCATGGAGCTCTCTAGACTACTCGCAAAGCTTCCTTAAATTCATTATAAGGGATAAACATAGAAATAATTTCTAATAAATTTGAAATAAATTAATTGATGATTTTTAAAGAAATGAAATTACAACCCTTTAAATAAATCTAGTAAGTAAGTGTTTTATCCAAAAATGTGACTCCTATTGAACGATTTTTTTCAGATAAATCTAGAAAGTCAACGAAAAAAAATGAGACAGGTGACTCAAAGGATCGAACTAAAACTTGCTCTTTATAGTAAAAATGAAAATGTCGATCTAATGGAATCCACAAAGTGGGCAACCAGGCATAAGAGGGGATTGTAACGTCCACCATTAAAAGCTTCTTGGGAGCCAGAGATGTTTCGGATCAAGCTGATATTTGTGTTTTCACTTCATCCACGTCTACATGACCTTGTGAATAGGTTTTATGGTAAAAAAAAAAATCACGTGGGTCCTTAGAAAGGTTTCAACAGTGGGTGTCATATCAGTGTAGGTTCCTTTGTTGTGGTCCACGTAAGCTTTGGACCTGCCTAATTTTTTGGTTGGCATACGGAATTTATCTGACCCACTGTTAAAAAATCGTTTATCCACGGCGTGGATATGCCAACCAAAAAATGAGGCGGCTCCAAACACTTACATAATGGCGGGAACCTACCTACAGATGCCCTTTCTAAGGACCCCGTGACGGATTACCGTCATAAGGTCATGTAGGGGTAGGACGCAATCCGCGTCCTGAGTTAGGCTGATTTAGTTACGACTCCACTCAGGACTAAACGAGTGGATCCCATTCACCTGAGTCAATTCATAATGCGTGGCCCACTGCCACCCCCAACGACTACCACAGCCTAACATATAATTTCCTTGCTATGCAAATCAAAACGCGTTCCATTTTTAAATGCAAGTATTTGGCTGGGTTTCGACTTGTTCAATATATATATATATATATATATATATATATATATATATATATATATTAATCTCAACATAACAATCTTAATCTTAGATATATCTTAGAAATGACAATCATCCATATATTCAACTGAAAAAGGGCTCAAAGTTTATGGTTAGGATCTTCTAATCTGAAAGATTTTCTTGGGCGCATCAAACCAACGGTCTAGGTCGTTGAACCATGTGCCCCACTTGTCCAGACCAAAAAACTACCGTGCTAGTCACGTATCTCTGAACTTAGACCATCTTTTTTGGTAAGATATATATTAGAGTCTTATAATAATGTGAGTTTGAAAATAAAAAATTTCAAGGGAGAAATTTCTCAACGTACATTTGACTATGATTTTGGCCTTCGGGTCGTCTTTGGAACTCCATGTGAGCACCCATTGATCCATGACTGTGGGGGCCACTGTGATGTATATGCCTTAGATCCACGCTGTTCATCCGTTTGACAGCTCATTTCAGGGCATGATACCAAAAATGAAGCAGATCCCATTATGAGGTGGACCATAGCATAGGATTACATCCTACCCCACCGGTCTAAAAAATGAGGCAGATTCAAGGCTCAAGTGAACCACACCACGGGAAGCATACATTGTTAGGGATTTGTACTGCGGAATCACACAAATCTAGATCTAGGATAGCAATCCAAGAGCATCAAGCAATCAAAAGAGAACACAAAGGGACTCTTTCCAGTGTATTATTGATATCGTGGTGAGTCGGATCAAGGGCTGGAAAGCGCGTTTCCTTTCTATGGCGGGCAGGGCCACCCTTATCAACCATGTGCTATCTAGCATCCCTGTTCATACAATGGCTGCCACACACATCCCAACGACTGTTCTTCAGAAGTTGGAAAGGCTTTTTGCTAATTTTTTCTGGGGCTGGGCGGAAGGAAGGAAGAAGCTGCATTGGCGCAGTTGGTCTCAAATTTGCATTCCCAAGATGGAAGGTGGGCTAGGTATCAGACGCCTTAGAGACGTCATGACTACTTTTCGTTTAAAAATGGTTTAGATTATATTGCACAAAGCTGACCAGAGGCTGTGGGGCCACTTTATGCAGGCAAGGTACAAGCTCGACATTCAGAATGTGGGCTCTCTCTCTCCGTCTGCAGCTTCATCCCTACTGTGGAAGTGAATCAGATTGCTTCTCTCAAAGGTGGCTGATGCGACTCAATGGCAAATAGATGATGGGTCTCTGAATCTGTGGTCCACGAACTGGTCGGGGCTTGGACCCCTGCGGGATAAAATCCCGGCGGGGGTGCCGCAAGTGCTGTTACGTCTGAAGGTGCGCGACTTCCTGGGAGGCATGGGCCCACTGGCCCCTTTGTCGGTTTTGACGATCCTATCTCAGCAGGATTTAAACTTGATTTTTAAAGGTGACTTCTGTCTCACATCAGAACAGGATATGCCTTTCTGGCCCCTCTCTAAAAATGGGGAGTTCTCAGTATCTTCTGCTTGGGAGATCGCCCATATCCACAGGCCTCGGACCACCTGGGGCGGGAAGATTTGGAACATCAAAATTCCTCCGAAGATCTCCCTTTTGGTTTGGCGGATCATCAGAGGAGCGGCGCCGGTGGACGAAGCCATCCAATCGCGTGGGGTCCATTTAGCGTCCAGGTGTAATTGTTGATTAGAGGAGCCAAATGGCAGGCCCTCAGTCGAATCAGCTGCCCACATTTTCCTCCATAGTGCCAGAGCAGCTGCGGTGTGGCATCATTTTGCGGTTACCTTCGGGGTCAATCTGTCTAATGATGACTCTGTGCAGGACTGTCTCTCCTGCTGGTGGACCCCCCCCTTCGGACCCTGCCCCTTTGGCCCCTTTCCGAGCTCTCATCCCGTCTTTTATTCTTTAGAAACTCTGGATAGCACGGAATTCCTCCAAGTTCAACAGCTCCAATCCGACTCCGGTTTTAATCATTTGGCGCATTGCGGGGTGGGTGAGCTAGATCGTAAAAAGGTGGAATTTTTAGGCTCGTGTTGGTGGGAGAAGCAGGGCGTTAGCTGTAATGCATATCTCCGTATTCCCGAGATCCTTTGAGCACACCCAAGTGGTGCATTGGTCGAAACCTCCTTTGGGTTGTTTTAAACTCAACGTGGACGACTCGGCGTGAGGCAACCCTGGTTTGCCTGGGGGGGAGGGGGGGTGTAAAGGTGACAAAGGAGAGTTTCGTTTTACCTTTTTTGCTGGCTACGGCATTGCGTCTAACACAGGGGCTGAGCTGAGGGCTGTTCATGATGGACTCAGCTTTTACTTTTAGCACGGGATGAAAGAGATTGATTATCGTGGAATCGGATTCTCTGCTGGTGGTTAGTTTTTTGACGTCTGTTTCCCAACCGGGTTAGAGATGGAATTACTAGATTTTCAGAATTCGTTCTCTCGCGAGGAGCTGGTAGGTCATCTTTTCTCATGTGTGTCGAGAAGGAAACGGGCCGGTTGATGGCATGGTGAAAGTGGGTAGCTCCTCCCAATCCTCGAATCTGTTCTCTTCGCTAGCAAACCTTCCTCGGGGAATTAGAGGTTTGATTTTCCTTGATCGAGTGGGGGTTGGGTCGATTCGAAAATGTGGGTGTAGGTAAATCCTTTCTCCCGGTTTTCTCCTTTTGTACAGGGGTTTTTTTCTCCCTCAGGAGTGGGCACCAACTGCTTGCTGGCTTTGTATATCTTTTTTACAATAGGTGCCCCTAGCCTTTATTTGGTAGGCTTGTGGGGTCACCCGAAGGTTCTGCCTCTGTTTTCCTTCCTTTTGAATGAATAAAGAAAATTTTTTTTTAATCACAAGAGAACACAAAGATTTAACGTGGAAAACCCTTTTGAGAAAAAATCATAGCACAAAGCGATAGAAATTCACTATGAAAATATAAATTACAAAGAGAGAGGACTTACCCAATTCGAACAACCTCGAATATCACCCTTGATACACCCTTTGATAGTCCTAGAACCCTTAGAAAACCTTTAGGAAACCTTAGAATCCTTTAAAATAGCCTCAGGGACCCCTATTTATAGTTTAGGAAACTCTACTTACGCACCTACTTTAGAAAAGTCCAAAAATCATCTCAAATTTACGTAGTCCGTGTGTAGTCTGCGTAACCTTCAACTAGTCAAGCCAGGACTTCGATCAGTCAAAGGACCCCTTCGACCAGTCGATCTTGTCCCTCGACTGGTCGAGCGTCCCGGACATCCAAAATACATACTCGCTGGACTTCGAGTCGAGCCAGTCTCCCTCAATTGGTCGAGCAGCTCAGAAAATTGAAGACATCAATTTCTGACAACAATCTCCACCATATCTTCAATCTTCAAACGTGTATCTTGTTGCCCTCTTCTCTTATCTCTGTATCGCATCATAGCTTCAATCAATGCTTCTCGTGCACACTCCGTCCTTCTTTTACTCCATCGTCAAGCCAAGAGAAGTTACACAGAACTTGAACTTCTCTATATGAATGACCTTGGTGAGCATGTCTGATGGATTCATGTTGGTGTGAATCTTCTCCAGTGTTACGCCTCCTTCCTCAAGCACATGTCGGATAAAGTGGTGACGAACATCAATGTGTTTAGTACGTAAGTGATAAATATAATTTTTAGCCAAATTAATAGCGCTCTCGCTATCACAGTTAATCGATACAGCCTCCTGCTAAAGTCTCAACTAATTTATCATGTTTCTGAGCTAAACACCTTCTTTAAACGCTTCCATCACTGTCATATTTTCTGCTTCGGTCTTGGAAAGAGTCACTACAGACTGAAGCTTCAACATCCAACTGATTGCTCCTTCTACAAATACAAACAAGTATCTTAAAGTACACTTTTTAGAATCCACACTGCCTGTGTAGTCGGAATCTACATACCCTACCAACTTTGTCCATGTCCTCTTAAAAGTTAAGATGTAGTCTTTTGTACATCGAATGTATCGAAGTAGTCATTTCACTACTTCTCAATGTTGCTTGCCGGGGTTTGACATGTATCTGCTCACAACACCGACAGCCTGTGAAATATCTGGTCTCGTATAGACCATGACATACATTAAACTGTCAACTGTATTCAAATAAGGCACATGAGACATAACTTGCTTTTCCTCATTTGATTTAAGACATTATTTTGAGGAAAGCTTGAAGTGAACCACGTGGGGAACGCTCAGTGGCTTTGCCTGGTCCATCCCATACTTGATCAATACCATTTTAAGGTATTCTGCCTGTGATAACCAAAGCCTGCTCCTCTTCCTGTCTCTATGAATATCTATACCAAGAACCCTCTTTACAACCCCTAGATCTTTCATCTCAAATGTCCCTGATAACTGAGTTTTTCATACGTTGATTTCAAATATATCATGACAGGCGATCAACATATCATCAACATATAATACTAGGGTGATGAATCTGTCATCACTCAATGTCTTGTAATAGACACAATGATCGTATTCACTCCGAGTAAAGTTCTGACTCACCATGAAAGAATCAAATTTTTTATACCACTGCGTAGGCGACTGTTTCAAGTCGTACAACGACCTCATTAACCTGTAAACATTTTTTCTGGCCCTTTAACTTCGTAGTCCTTAGGTTGCTTCATGAAGATTTGTTCTTCCAACTCCCTGTGCAGGAACGCAGTCTTGACATCCATCTGTTATAGCTCAAGATCATATTGGACAACCAACGCCAACACGAATCTGATAGACACCTGCTTAATCACCAGCGCAAATATCTCTGTGAAGTCGATTCCTTCTCTCTAAGCATAACCCTTCTCTACCAACCTTTCTTTATATATATCTTGTTTCCTTTTGAATAACCACTTGCATCAAATCACTTTTCAACCCACCGGTAGCTCCACCAGCTCTCATGTGTGATTTTTGTACAATGAGTCTATCTCATCATCCATATCTGCCTTCCACTTTTCTACATCAGGCTCACTGAGAGCCTCCTAAATAGTAGATGGGTCCTTCTTATTTGTAATGAGGGTATATGCAATATTAGAGTCGTCCCTGTATATTGCCGGTAATATGCGATCACACCATGAGTTTCTTCTCATAGGTGGTTGCTCCACTTGATCTTATACCTTTGTCTGCGCATCTGTCTCTGCCTGAGTATCATCTGTCTCAATCTGGATGTCTACGATCAACCTTTCTAGCTCCTCCTGATCATTCTTGTGGAATAGAGAGCTTTCATCGAATCTGACGTCACGGTTAGTGATGACCTTGCATGTGACCTTGTCAAATAACCTATAACCTTTCACACCAATTGTTGAGGGTCAAATATTGCATATTAGACCCCTGTTATGGCCTGGATTTACATACATAATACTATTAACGATCCACTTTAATTATATTTGTCATGCAGAGTGTATTTGCGAACATGGACTGAAAAAAAGAGCTTAAAGCATGGATTTAATGCTCAGAATTCACCAGAGTAAGGGACGGACTCCTAGGGATTGGGATCGACGATTTTACACAGCCGAGATCCGAAAAAAATCAAGAAATTGAAGCTCAAGTGGCCCGAAAGTCAGCCAGAATGCAAGATCACAGGTTTCCCACCATCCGTTTGTCCCGAAATATCATACACAGCCCGAAGAACATATATTAACCGTACATGTCAAATTTCAACCGTCGGATCCCCCTAGAAGTGGCCTAACGGACAGATTAGCCTTCAGAATCATGATTCTGGGCCCACCTAATCTCTGGATATGCTGCAATTTTGGTCTCAACTGTTTAATTAAGGTGGAGAAACGGATGGATGGAGCAGATTTCACACATACATCAAGGTGGGACCCACCTTATGTGACTAGGAGTACATAATGATAGTACACTCGCAAGTACCAAACCAAAGAATTCGGTCAAATAAAGCTCTGACCGAGCTTTTCTTCGTTCGTCTACGGAAGCTCGAACAGAGCTTGCGGGTGGATGTTTGTGGGCCACCACCGCACATCAAAACTATGATCCGGACCGTCCATTAGCTCCACGTGGTCCCTATTACGACTCTCAAGGTGGCGGAATCTCAGAAGACCGTGGAGATCATCTTTTCGTCCGTTCGAAAGCAGATGGACGGTGAATGAAAAACTTCGTGGGCCGCACCAATGTTTCTCCAAAAATATGCTTTCCCGGACGGTTTTTTGACGTAGATCGAATGGACGGATTGGATTTCTTCAAAAAACATCGAGTGGATCCCACCAGGTTCGTCAGCGCAAGTGAGGGGTCCGTTTCGCAGCGTCCGCGAGAACCGACGCCGGTTCTGCATTGTGGGTCCCACTGATGGCTCAGATCAATGATCTGAACCGTCCATTAAGTCTGGAGATAGGGTAAAACCTACGCCTAGGTGTCTGTCTCCTTCCATGCAAGTTATTAGAAAATTCTAGCTGTCAAACGGAAGAATGACGGTGGAAATGTTTGAGATGGTGGGCCGCATTAAACTTGAAAAAAATATACATTTCTCTGTTATTTTCCGCCACGAGTAGAATGAATGGAGTGGATTTCTTGTTTGACATCAATCCTGGGCCCATCAATCAACATAATTGCGTAGGATTTTTCTGTTGCGTAAACAGAGGAATTTTCGACTCTGTTATGGAGTCGATTTCCTTGCACACTGGCGGACGCTGGCTCTTTAAAAGGAAAGGAGATACACGGCTGGAGGGAGGATCCGGGGGGAATTGGTTGGAGGCTAGACGTGTGGAGACGTGAAGAGAGAAAGAGAAAAAAGAGTTTGTTTTATTTTATTGTTTTATTTATTTTAAGAGATTAGCCTAAACATGTTTATAGGCTAAATCTCTTAGATAGGGCTAAGAGGTGAAGCTTGTAGCGTGATGGGATGCCTCTTTGCTTGTGCCTTTGTCTAGAGTGAACTGATGTTGATTTGGGTTTAATTAAAGGGAATGTTTTTAGTCTTTAATGGTCTGTTGTGACTGAAATTACAATGGGTCTGCGATGGCTTTGAGTATTTCTTCCTCCTTTTATGTTTTATGAAGTCAGGAAGCCCTGTTGTTCACCATCGTCTCCTGGGCATGGTTGGATGTCGGTACCCTTCCTAACCTGCATGGCATGTTGATTGGTTGGTAATTAGATTAATTCTGTTGTTTACTTTGTCTCCTGGGCATAGTTTGGTGATGGAATCCATTCTAATTCATACACCTTTCATCTCTTGAAATCTATATCAATGGCAGTTCAGTTAATTTTCCTGATTTGTAATACAGGCATAAGATCTCCCTGATCTCTACAAGTGGATCCTCTGAATCCCTAGTTTCCCATCTCTGATTTTTCCTAAAGTTTTACATTATTATTTCATCATTATTCTTCAAATTACAATCGGTTTAGAATTCATCTTAGCCTAGTTCTAGATCTGGTTATTTTCAGATAACGTATGTGTTTTACCCCTATGGATTCGACCTCGGTCTTACCGAAGTTTATTACTACATCACAACCCTATACTTGGGGTGTGAACAAGTTTTAGGCGCTTGCAAGTCGGGGACTGACGGCTACGATTTTTTGAAATTAATTGGATTTAGAGTTAGTTTAAGATTAGGATTTTACTAATTTTAATTTTTAATTTTGTTTTCTATTTTGATTCATAGAACTAACTTATTTTCTATTCTGTAGGTTGTTAAGATAGAACTTCTAATTTGGTAAACTCTTTCTGATTTTCTAGATTTTTTAACTCTTTAGATCTGATTTGCTTTAGAAATTTCTTCTATTTAGAAACTAACTTATTTTGTTTTATTTTGCAGGTCTTTAACGTAAGGACTTCAATTTGGTAATCTCCTTCCAACCCTCTTTTCTTCATATTTTCTTTCTTAGGATTAGATTTAGGATTTGATTGAGGGCTGTGAGTGTTTTATGCCCAAGTGGGCCCGTGACGACACTCGACGTCTCTTGACTGAAGGAGGGTTAGTTGAGGGGTTGACTGTTCATCGCAGGATTAGACACCGCTCGAATTCCCCTGAGTTAATTGAGGTTATGGCTGAAAATCAACCTCAAGCACTACCTCAACAGATGGATGAGGAAGTACATGATGAGAATGAGGTGCTTCAAGCACCACCGCCTCGTACCTTACGAGATTATTTACAACCAGCGGGGGTGAGCACGCCCTCATGCATGATTTTTCCTGAAAACACGGGACATATAGACATTAAGCCAGGAGTTATCCAACTCCTTCCTAAATTCCATGGGCTTGAATCAGAAAGTTCATACTTACATTTGAAAGAGTTTGATGAGATTATAGCCACCTTATACTTTCCCAATGTATCCGAGGATACAATCAGGCTGAAACTCTTTCCTTTTTCCTTGAAAGAGAAGGCTAAGACGTGGTTACATTCACTGCGTCCTAGATCCATTGGCACATGGAATGATTTGCAGAGGGAATTCATAAAGAAATTTTTCCCACATCATAAAACGATTACCCTCGAGAAAAGTAATCATGAACTTTGCCCAAAGGAAGATGAAACATTCTACCAATGTTGGGAAAGGTTCAAGGATCTTGTCAGTTCATGTCCACAACACGGTTTTGAAATGTGGCGCATTACAAATTTTTTCTATGATGGCCGACATCTTCCATGCGCCAACCGGTCGAGACAATGTGTAATGGAGAATTCATGAATAAAGAAGTCGATGAGGTATGGGATTACCTCGATAGACTTGCCGAGAATGCACAATCATGGGACCATTACCCAAAATCAAACACCACGCCTAGCCAACTCAATCTAAGGAGAAAGGTGGAGTATATCTCCGAAAGAAGAGGACGATGTAAATTTTAAAGTGACTAATCTCACTCGAAGAGTCGAGGCCATGGAAGGAAAGAAGGATAAGGTTAATGAAATTGTTTGCGGCATCTGTGATTGCAACATTCACACAACTGAAAATTGTCCTACCATATCTACCTTTCGAGGAGTGTTGAATGAACAAGCCAATGCCGTAAATAACTATCAAAGACCTTTCAATGGATCTACCTCCAATACATACAATCCTGGTTGGAGAAATCATCCAAATTTTAGTTGGAGGAATGGACAAACTGCTACCCCTCAAAGTTTCTTTAATCAAAATCAAAATCAGGGAAAACCTCAAGAAGAACCGGTTCAAAATCTCATACAAGAGCTGACTCAGGCAGTGCGTGGACTTACAGACTTTATGCAGAAAATAAATTCACGTATGACGGTTATAGAAAAGGGGATGCTACCTGCACAACCGCTCCCCAATCCTAAACCGCAATACGAGATAAATGATCCCAACTCTTCAAATCAAATGGGACACGCTAAATCCATCACCACTCTTAGGAGTGGGAAGATCATTGATAAAACCCTTCCTGCTAGTTAGGCCGAAAAGCCTCAAGAACTAGAAGAGGACAATAATGATGGATCTAGTGATGTCCCACAAAATTTAGAACCGGAACTTCTAGAGAAGCCAGTTGCTCTGTTCCCCCAACGGTTGGTTGCACCAAAACGTCTTTCTAACTCTCAGGATATTCTGGAGGTGTTGAAACAAGTGAAAGTCAACATTTCTCTACTTGATGTCGTAAAACAGGTTCCTCTATATGCAAAATTTCTGAAAGACCTATGTACGACTAAAAGACGGCAAAGCATTCAAAAGAAGATCTTCTTGACTAAGAAAGTGAGTGCCATCCTGAAGCAAGACGTGCCGCAGAAATTCAAGGATCCCGGTAGCCCAATCATATCATGTGTAATCGGGAACCATCGAATTGATCACGCACTTCTTGACTTGGGAGCGAAGCGTCAATCTGATCCCCTACTCGGATACAAACAGTTAGGATTGGGTGAGTTAAAACCTACCCTAACTACACTACAACTTGCCGATCGAATCGTTCGTGTACCAAGAGGGATTATTGAGGATGTGTTAGTCCAAGTCGATAGATTTTACTACCCCGTAGATTTTATCATCCCGACACCGAACCCATCAACAACATGAGCACTCAGATTCCCGTCATTCTTGGTCGCCCATTCCTTGCCACGTCAAATGCAATCATCAATTGCAGGAATAGTGTCATGACTATGTCTTTTGGAAATTTGACATTGGAGTCAAACATCTTTTTCAATAACGGCAAAGAACGTTGAGAGGATGATGACGATGTCCACGACATTAACATGATCGATACTTTCGTGGAAGATAGGACACCCCTTACCTTATCCTCTGATCCTCTAGAGACGTGCTTGGCCCACTCCCATGAGTTTGATGATGATATGATTAGGGAGACGTGTGCCTTGCTTGATACTGCACCGGTACTTGAAGTTAACCGGTGGAGGCCACAATTTGAAGAATTGCCACAAACTGATGTAGTGCCTCTACCGTCTAACCTCAAGGCACCGAAGCTTGACCTAAAACCTTTGCCCTCTGATTTGAAATATGCCTATTTAGGTCAAGATGAGACATACCCGGTGGTGATCTCTGCCCACCTAGAGAAAGAACAGGAGAGTATGCTCATATCTACTCTCATTGAGCATAAAGGAGCCCTAGGATGGACGATAGCGGACCTCAAGGGAATCGATCCCTCGATTTGTACTCACCACATATATCTTGAGGAAAATGCGAAGACCGCTTAGGCAACCACAACGTAGACTAAATCCAAACATGAAGGAAGTGGTTAAGGCCGAGGTTCTTAAACTATTGGATGTGGGTATCATATACCCTATATCTGATAGTCAATGGGTGAGTCCAACTCAGGTGGTTCCTAAGAAGTCCGGAATCACCATCGTAGCCAATGCTAATAATGAACTCGTGCCAACCAGAGTCACTACTGGTTGGAGAATGTGCATTGACTACAGAAAGTTGAATACCGTCACAAGGAAGGATCACTTTCCTCTGCCCTTCATCGATCAAATCTTGGAAAGGATAGCTGGTCATTCCTATTACTATTTTCTAGACGAATATTCGTGCTACAATCAGATTGAAATTGCCCCTGAGGACCAGGAAAAGACCACATTTACATGTCCCTATGGCACCTTTGCTTATCGAAGGATGCCGTTTGGATTATGTAATGCCCCTGCCACCTTTCAGCGATGTATGTTGAGTATCTTTTCTGATATGGTGGGGCAATATCTTGAGGTCTTCATAGACGATTTCTCTGTCTATGGTTCATCTTTCAGCAAGTGCTTGGAAAGTCTTAAATGTGTGCTGAAAAGATGTGAAGAAAAGAATCTGGTACTTAATTGGGAGAAGTGTCATTTCATGGTTCATAAGGGGATTGTCCTTGGGCATATCATCTCGTCCAAGGGAATTGAGGTAGATAAGGCAAAAATTGATCTTATCTCTAACCTACCTCCACCCAAGAACATCAGAGACGTGCGATCCTTCTTAGGACACGCAGGATTTTACAGGCGATTCATAAAGGACTTTAGTCTCCTCTCTCGTCCTCTATGTAATCTTCTTCAAAAGGATGTTCCATACGAGTGGTCTGAGCAATGCCAGGAAGCTTTCACCAAGCTTAAAGGCATGTTAACCATTGCACCTATCATGCACCCACCCGACTGGAGCCTTCCTTTTGAGCTTATGTGCGACGCCTCTGATTATGCTCTTGGAGCGGTTCTAGGCCAGAGAAAAGATAAGAGGCCCTACGTCATCCATGACGCGAGTAGGACTTTAAATCCTGCCCAAGTGAACTACTCGACTACAGAAAAGGAACTTTTAGCCGTAGTGTTCGCCTTGGACAAATTTAGGTCCTACCTAATCGGATCCAAGATCATTATATATACAGATCATGCGGCACTGAAGTATCTTCTTTCTAAGAATGATTCTAAGCCCCGCTTGATACGATGGATCCTTCTACTCCAAGAATTTGATTTAGAAATTAAAGATAAAAAGGGAGTAGAGAACGTAGTGGCCGATCACCTTTCTCGCCTCAATACCTCTGATTCCTTTGAGGCGACCCATATCAATGACATGTTCCCTGATGAACAACTGTTCAGAGTCTCCCATTCACCTTGGTTCGCTGATATTGCTAATTATCTTGCTACAGGTTCCATACCGACACATTGATCACAAGAAGATAAGAAGAAATTTTTCACCGAGGTGCGCAAATTTTTCTCGGGATGATCCATACTTGTTTAAATATTGCCCACCAAATCTTGAGGAGATGTGTGCCGATGATGAGCATCGAGTGTCATCTCCTTTGTCACTCACAGCTTCGTGGTGATCACTTTTCGAAAAAAACCACGGCCAAGATTCTGCAATGTGGCTTTTATTGGCCCACTATGTTCAGGGACACTCATGAGTTTTGCAAAGCTTGTGAGCGTTGTCAGAAATTGAGAGCATTGTCCTGTCGAAATATGATGCCCTTGAATCCCATTCTTATCATAGAGGCATTTGATTGTTGGGGCATCGATTTCATGGGACCATTCCCCCAATCTTTTGGGAATTTATATATTTTGCTTGTCTTTGAGACTATGTCACTAAATGGGTCGAAGCGATTCCGTGTCGGAATAATGACCATCGCACGGTCATTAAATTCCTAAAAGAAAACATCCTTTCCCGATTTGGAACGCCTCGAGCCATTATTAGTGATGGGGGCTCACACTTTTGTAATAGGCCATTCGAGAGTTTAATGAAGAAATATGGTATCTCTCATAAGGTGAGCACCCCATACCACCCACAGACAAGTGGGCAAGCTGAGATTTCTAATAGGGAGATCAAACACATTTTGGAGAAAATGGTTAATCCTGACCGTAAGGATTGGTCAATTCGATTGACCGATGCCTTATGGGCGTACCGTATTGCTTTTAAAACCCCTATTGGAATGTCTCCCTTTAGACTCGTCTATGGGAAGGCTTGCCACTTACCTGTGGAGTTGGAACATAGAGCCTACTGGGCGATCAAAAATCTAAATTTCAATCTAAACAACGCTGGCTCGCTACGCAAACTTCAGTTGAATGAACTTGAAGAAATCCGGAATGACGCATACGAGAACTCGAGAATTTACAAGGACAGAATGAAGGCGTTTCATGACCAACATATTCTACGAAAATCATTCACGGCAGGCCAGAAAGTCCTTTTGTATAATTTTTTATTACATTTCTTTCCGGGTAAACTTCGATCTCGTTGGACCGGCCCTTACATTGTTGTTACTGCATATCCTCATGGGGCTGTCGAGATAAGAGATCCCGACAATGGCAAGGAGTTTAAAGTAAATGGACATCGCTTAAAGCCATTTGTTGAGAAATTTGATTCAGAGGACATGTCCATGCCTCTGACTGATCCTGTTTACCAGGAATGATCTCCTAGTCTGATGGAGGTATAGGTAGGTTATTGCTTTCATAGGACTAGACTAGTTGCTTTGGTCTGGCTGAAGACGTTAAACTTAGCGCTCCTGGGAGGCAACCCAGTTTTTCTTTCCATTTCATTTTCCTAGTTAGTTAATTCAATGTTTGTGGGTAACATTACTGCAAACCCTCACGAGACTACAACTCGTCCACTAGGGGCAACCTAGGGGTTTAAAGGCTTGTTGCATGCGCTAAATGCAATCGAGAGCACCTGCGAAAGTGGTATAGGTAGGATTTTATTTCTTGTTATTTTTATGTTTTTTTTCTCTCGTGCTCACCCGCTCTCATGTTGAGATCTCTTGGAAAGTTTCTCACGATTCATCATTCAGGTACTATCTTCCCATCACTTCTCTTTTACTTTCATTGTCCCATGTGCATTTCAGGCTCATATCTTTTACATTGAGGACAATGTAGATTTTAGGTTGGGGGTGGGAGATTAGGTTACCTAATCAGTGTTTTCTTGGTCTTGAGCAAAAATTGTGAAAATTTTTAAATTTTTTCTGGACTTTCTTGTGAATTCAAAGTGATTTTGACAAGACATCTTAGATTTAGAATTTCAAGATTCGTGATGTTGGAAATTTATAACTCTTGGATTCAGTATTTGTTAGATTTCACAGTTAAGTTTGAATTGTTAATCCATGGTTAGAAGTTGTAAACATTGATTGAGTCATGATTTCACATACCACATCTCACTTACACATTGAGATTTCAGTTTGATATTGAATGATTAACTTGGTAATCACTGAGCATGAAAGAAACCAGCCTAAAAGATTTGGCCATCAGAGTAAGTCGAATAATCTTCACCATAGGTTTGCTCCCTATAAGTGTGGATTTAATTCCTCATGGATGATATCAGAAAAAGGTTTAGGTGTACGATCTTCACCATAGGTTTGCTCCCTATAGGTGAGGATTGGACTCCCCTTCTGGACATCACCTTTACAAAAAAAAAAAATCTAGAAAATGAAAGAATGATCTGTGAGGCAAAGTACTGGTTTAGGTGATGGTTGTTATGAATTTTCTGATTGATTACTAATGATATCATGAAATCGACAATTTGATCTCTTAATGATGTTAGGCTGAGATTTCACTATACACCCATGGAACTCAATGTTTAAAATTATTCTAGTTTATGGATTAATATTTGAACTTGATTATGAAATTCACCGTGCATGAGAGGCCAGGAGAAATTGATAATCTCCATTCATGAATCTTAAGATTTCTCATATCTGGATTATTTTTCAAAATATCACTCGGCTTCATAAGAATTGCCCTGTAGTTCTCAACTTATTTTTCGCATATTTTGCTCGAGACTAGCAAAATGCTGGTTGGGGGTTGTGTTGAGGGTCAAATATTGCATATTAGACCCCTGTTATGGCCTGGATTTACATACATAATACTATTAACGATCCACTTTAATTATATTTGTGATGCAGAGTGTATTTGCGAACATGGACTGAAAAAAGGAGCTTAAAGCATGGATTTAATGCTCAGAATTCACCAGAGCAAGGGACGGACTCCTAGGGATTGGGATCGACGATTTTACACAGCCGAGATCCGAAAAAAATCAAGAAACTGAAGCTCAAGTGGCCCGAAAGTCAGCCAGAATGCAAGATCACAGGTTTTCCACCATCTGTTTGTCCCAAAATATCATACACAGCTTGAAGAACATATATTAACCGTACATGTCAAATTTCAACCGTCGGATCCCCCTAGAAGTGGCCTAACGGACAGATTAGCCTTCAAAATCATGATTCTGGGCCCACCTAATCTCTGGATATGCTGCAATTTTGGTCTCAACTGTTTAATTAAGGTGGAGAAATGGATGGATGGAGCAGATTTCACACATACATCAAGGTGGGACCCACCTTATGTGACTAGGAGTACATAATGATAGTACACTCGCAAGTGCCAAACCAAAGAATTCGGTCAAATAAAGCTCTGACCGAGCTTTTCTTCGTTCGTCTGCGGAAGCTCGAACAGAGCTTGCGGGTGGATGTTTGTGGGCCACCACCGCACATCAAAACTATGATTCGGACCGTCCATTAGCTCCACGTGGTCCCTATTACGACTCTCAAGGTGGCGGAATCTCGGAAGACCGTGGAGATCATCTTTTCGTCCGTTCGAAAGCAGATGGACGGTGAATGAAAAACTTCGTGGGCCGCACCAATGTTTCTCCAAAAATATGCTTTCCCAGACGGTTTTTTGACGTAGATCGAATGGACGGATTGGATTTCTTCAAAAAACATCGAGTGGATCCCACCAGGTTCGTCAGCGCAAGTGAGGGGTCCGTTTCGCAGCGTCCGCGAGAACCGACGCCGGTTCTGCATTGTGGGTCCCACTGATGGCTCAGATCAATGATCTGAACCGTCCATTAAGTCTGGAGATAGGGTAAAACCTACGCCTAGGTGTCCGTCTCCTTCCATGCAAATTATCAGAAAATTCTAGCTGTCAAACGGAAGAATGACGGTGGAAATGTTTGAGATGGTGGGCCGCATTAAACTTGAAAAAAATATACATTTCTCTGTTATTTTCCGCCACGAATAGAATGAATGGAGTGGATTTCTTGTTTGACATCAATCCTGGGCCCATCAATCAACATAATTGCGTAGGATTTTTCTGTTGCGTAAACAGAGGAATTTTCGACTCTGTTACGGAGTCGATTTCCTTGCACACTGGCGGACGCTCGCTCTTTAAAAGGAAAGGAGATACACGGCTGGAGGGAGGATCCGGGGGGAATTGGTTGGAGGCTGGACGTGTGGAGACATGAAGAGAGAAAGAGAAAAAAGAGTTTGTTTTATTTTATTGTTTTATTTATTTTAAGAGATTAGACTAAACATGTTTATAGGCTAAACCTCTTAGCTAGGGCTAAGAGGTGAAGCTTGTAGCATGATGGGATGCCTCTTTGCTTGTGCCTTTGTCTAGAATGAACTGATGTTGATTTGGGTTTAATTAAAGGGAATGTTTTTAGTCTTTAATGGTCTGTTGTGACTGAAATTACAATGGGTTTGCGATGGCTTTGAGTATTTCTTCCTCCTTTTATGTTTTATGAAGTCAGGAAGCCCCGTTGTTCACCATCGTCTCCCGGGCATGGTTGGATGTCGGTTCTTCCTAACTCGCATGGCATGTTGATTGGTTGGTAATTAGATTAATTCATGTTGTTTACTTTGTCTCACGGGTATAGTTTGGTGATGGAATCCATTCTAATTCATACACCTTTCATCTCTTGAAATCTATATCAATGGCAGTCAATTAATTTTCCTGATTTGTAATACAGGCATAAGATCTCCCTGATCTCTACAAGTGGATCCTCTGAGTCCCTAGTTTCTCATCTCTGATTTTTCCTAAAGTTTTACATTATTATTTCATCATTATTCTTCAAATTACAATCGGTTTAGAATTCATCTTAGCCTAGTTCTAGATCTGGTTATTTTCAGATAACGTACAGGTTTCAGTCCCTGTGGATTCGACCTTGGTCTTACCGAGTTTATTACTACATCACCAATGTCATAACCAACAAAGATGTACTTTTTGGCTCTATAGTCTAGCTTATCTCTCTCAACTAACGGTACATGAGAGTAAGCCTCACAACCAAATATGTGTAGATCTGAGTAGTCGATTTTTTTACCACTCCATACTTCCTCTATGATTTTACATTCAATTGCCGTTGAAAGAAACCGGTTCACTAAATAACAATCCGTGTTAACGGCCTCCGTCCATAGGTCCTTGCTCAACGCAGCATTACATAACATGCATCTGGCCCTCTCTAGGAGAGTCCGATTCATTCGCTCAGCCACACCATTTTACTTGAACATGTGGTACATTGTGTTGTGCCTGATGATCCCTTCATCCTTTCAATAATTATTAAACTCAGTGGAAGTAAATTCTCCCCCATTGTCAGTCCTTAAAACCTTTATTTTCTGCCCTAACTGTTTTTCAACCATTGCCTTCTATTGCTTGAATATGGTGAAAACTTTGGATTTTTTTTTAAAAAAGGGGCTATTGTATTGATATCAAAAAACTATACAGAAGGGAACTCCCTATCATAAAATAGAAGACCCAACGACAAAGAGGCAAGATACTTACAAAAAAAGGCCCCACCTGAACTCATCCCATTCTAATCGATCCTAAGCTGACTTTGTCAAGAAAATCATACCTCAAACCTGACGTGGAAGCTCAAAATGATTCTCAAAACAAATATGAGACTGGGAAGCACTACCTAGGCGGGCCAAAAAATCAGTCGACGAATTACTTTCCCTTAGAACGTGCAAAATGCTGATACTGCCCATTCTCCTCAGCTGGTTAATCCTAAGCAACCACTCCTTCCATTTCCACCCTGGCTGAGCTTCTCTATTGATGATATCAACTACCAGTCGTGAGTCTGACTCAATGATGATTTGGCGATAACCCCTTTGAAGGCTAGGAGACAGACCATCATGCACCGCACGTAATTCGACAACAATATTGGTTCCGAAACCATAACCAGTTGAAAAGCCAAAAATGAAGTCGCCCCTCTCCCCTCTACAGATTCCACCTCCCCCAGAGCTCCCCGGATTGCCTCTAGCAGAGCTATCGACGTTAATTTTGATCCATCCGCTCAATGGCCCCACCCACTTGATCACCTTTGGACGACCATCACTAGTTGAGACAATATTTGGGCGAGAAAAAGTAGAGTGACGACAATCGCTGGTAGGACCGTTGAGCAAGGCCACCCACCATTTGATCTTGGCAATCACCTGATCAGAGTACACCAATCTACCATAAAAAATTGTAGCATTTCGAGCCTTCCATAGTTCCCATATAATAAAGCAAGGAATCAGCATAAGATTTACCGATTTACGCTGCAAAGAAGAGACAACTGCCCACCATTGGGCAAGCCTGGCATCTATCGTGATGGCTGGCATGATCTAATCCCTAGCCAACTGCCAATAGCCAACCAAACTAGCTGCGTCAAGTTGCCATTAACGAACAGGTGAACAGAAGTTTCGACGTCAAAGGTGGGAGAGACCTGGAGATTACAGCATATACACCTAGACGCTAGCTGAACTCCTCGTGATTGCACTGCACTATGAATCGCTTTCCAGACGAGGAGGGAAATCTTGGGAGGGAGATTCGAATGCCATACCCATCTTGTCCAGCTCCGACTTGGGCTAGGAGCTCTAGACATCGCCCAGGCAGATTTGACAGAAAATTCCCCAGATGATGTCAACGGCCAAAAAGGAATGTCCCCTTCCTCTGAGATACAATAGCCAACCTGAAACACGTGATCAATGATAGACTAGGGGAGGATGAGGAGTGCAGCTGAAGGGGGGAGAGGGCCATAAGGGCCAATCACCTGACAAACTTGGATGTCCTGCAGCCCGACTGACACTTCAGTTTCAACAAGCTGAAGGAGAGGGCCTAGGCCAGTCCAATTCGCCTTCCAAAAGTTACATTTTCTTGCACCGATTTGTCATTGGACTCGGGCATCAACTATAGAAATCAGCTCCCTAATTCGCTTCCATAGGGGAGAAGAACGGCGGCTTGACGTTTCCAACCCACCAGAAGACTCAAGGAGATGATACTTCGCCATCATAAAAGACTTCCAAACATTTTCTTCCTTCCTGAATTTAATTGACCAAGCCATTTTAAGACGAAAAGCCCTCATAATATCGACAAGATTTCTAATACCAATACCCCTCTCCTCCTTAAGCATAGTAATCAACTTCCAAGCCTTCCAATGACACTTCCGCTTTCCTTCTGACTAGCCCCTAAAGAAATTTGCCATGTGCCTCTCAATAGACTTCAACACTTGAGAATGAATATGAACCGCCGCCATAGTGTGAACCAGAATACTAGATAAGATATTCTTTATGAGAACCACTCGCCCTGCCTGGGATAGAATATGGGCCTTCCACCCATTAATTCGCCCCACTACTTTGTCCACCAAAGGGTTAAACGCGCTTGCTTTAAGGCACCCGTCCGCTATAGGAACCCCCAAATAAGTTAAAGCTGAGGAAGATTTGCCAAAGCCTAGAATGCCTTCAATTAGTTTGAGCCGTGTGGCTGACATCTTTTTGGGGCAATAAAAGGAGCATTTTCGCTGATTAACTCTTTGGCCCGAGGAGGCTTGGTAAGAATCCAAGAACTTCTTGAGCTGAAGGAGAGAGGATTTGCTTCCGTTCGTAAAAATTAAAGTGTCGTCGGCATAAAGTAAACGCGATATCAAGGAGCACCCTCTACTAAGCGCAAACGGTCGGGTAAGCTGAAGAGATAACATGCTTTTAATACCCCTGCTAAGAACCTCGGCTGCAATAATAAACAAACTTAGAAATAGCGGGTCCCCCTGCATCAAACCCCTTGAAGACTTAAAAAAATCGGCCATTTCACCGTTAATGAGAATAGAAAACCAACTATTCGCCCAACATTTTTCAACCATCTCAATCCAAGCCCAGCTGAACCCAAATCGAAATAAAACCTGAACGAGGAATTCCCAACTCATCCTGTCGTAAGCTTTATCCATATCTAGCTTTAAGACAATATTTCCCCCACATACTAATCTATTCAACCCTCTAAACAATTCTTGAGCTAACGCAATATTCTCAGGGATCGATCAGCCCTGTAAAAATGCCCCCTGTTCTGGCGAAATAGTCAATGGAAGAATGTGACTGAGCCTTGTCGCAACAACTTTGGCAAAAATTTTATGCAAACAGTTGCACAAACTAATCGAACGAAAATCAGAGAATTGCTTTGGAGAAGCTGATTTCGGAATTAAACAGATAATCAAAGATGTGACTGACCTAAGGAGCTTGCCTCCTTGAAAGAAGAATGAGACAGCCCCATGAATATCTTGACCAACCACCTCCCAGCAAGATTAAAAGAAACTAACTGAAAAACCATCTGGTCCCGCCGCACTATAAGTCAGAATGGATTGAACTGCTGTATGGACTTCCAAGAGTGTAGGAATCGCCATCAACATTTCATTTTGGGCTTGCATGACCTTTTGAGGAATACACTGGAGGAGATTCAGATCTATTTGACACGGCTCTGCGGTAAAGATCTGTTGAAAATGTGTCACTACTGCAGTTTTAATATCTGCCTGATTATCTGTAATTTGCCCTGACCCACCAACTCCACCTGACGGATGAATGCACGCCTCTGTTTGTCCATAACCGTAGCATGAAAAAACTGTGTTTTTATCTCCCTCCTGAAGCCAATCCACCCTAGATTTCTGCTTCCAAAATATTTCTTGCATAAGCTCTAACGAAGCTAACCTGGCTGAAGAAGTGTTGAGCTCCCACTGCATATGGTCTAGCTGATCCGACGAGCCTGAGAAATCCTGAATCTCTGCCTCCAGCTCAACCACCCTACTTTTTATCAACTTTAGCTACTCGAAAATGTTCCCAAATTCCTCTTTGTTCCAGGTTTTTAGATCTGTTTTCACCTGTTTGAGCTTGGACAGCACGTTGAAAACTTTGGATTTACGTTTTATGAAATAAACTCAAACTTTCCTGAAGTAGTCCTTGATGAATGAAACAAACCATGACGACCCTCCAACGAAAATTTATGGCGACGACCCCCATACGTCAGAGTGCACATAATCAAGCACTCTTTTACACACATGTTTTCTAGATTTAAAAGACAATCTAGATTATTTACCATATATGCAATGCTCACATATATCTAAATCAGAATTTTTAAAAGTTGGAATTAAACATCGATTAGAAAGTACCTTCAAGCCTCGTTCGCTCATGTAGCCTAGACGAGCATGTTAATACGTAGAGACGTGGTGTCTTCAGATCATTAAATCCATGCTTTTATCATCCTTTCCAGTCATATGTTCTCAAATACACCCTGCATCACAAACACAGTTAAAATCAGGCGTTAAACAGTATCATGCTCGTAAATTCAGGTAATAAATGGGGTCTAATATGTAATATTTGACCCTCAACACAACCCCCAACCAGCATTTTGCTAGTCCCGAGCAAAGTATGCGAAAAATAAATTAATAGCTACAGGACAATTTCTATAAATTCGAATGATATTTTAAAAAAAATAATAATTCAGATACCAGATTTCTAAGATTCATGAATGTTGATTATTAATTTCCCTTGGAATCAAGCTCACGGTAACTTCATAATCAAGTTCAAATATTAATTTATCAATTAGAAAAAATTCAAAACATTGAGTTCCATGGGTGTAACGTGTAATCTCGGCTTATCGATCATTAAAGTTCAATCCGTTATTTCTTAATATCATTGGTGACCAACAAGAGAAATCATGACAACCAAAACCTTACTTATAACTTTCCTCACAGATTATCCTTTCATTCTTTTAGCTTTTGATTTCTTCATTAGAAGTAACGCCACGAAGGGGAATCACATCTTCACCTATAGGGAGCAAACCTATGGTGAAGACTGTACACCCATCCCTTTTCACATATTATCCGTGTGAAATTAAATCTACACCTATAGGGAGCAAACCTATGGTGAAGACCATTCGCCCAATCCTTTCAATTTCTCATTTTCATTCTTCTTATTAAACATGATGGACAAATTCCCCAGGTTGGTTCCTTTCATGCTTACTGATCACCAAGTCAATCCTTCAATATTGAACTGAAACCTCAATGCATAAGAGAGATGTGATATGTGAAATCATGACTCCATCAATGTTTTAAAGCTTCTAATCATGAAATGATAATTCGAACTCAATTGTGAAATCTAACAACTAACGGAATCCAAGAGTCATAAATTACCCACATCACTTATCTTGTAATTCTAAATCCAAGATGGCCGTCAAAATCACTTTGAATTCATAGAAATTCCAGAAAAATTAAAATTCACAATTTTTTTTCAAGACCAAGAAAACACTGATTAGGAAACCTAATCTCCCACCCCTAACCTAAAATCTACATTGTCCTCAATGTAAAAGATGTAAGCATGCAATGCACATGGGACAACGAAAGTAAATGAGAAGTGATGGGAAGATAGTACCTGGGTAACGAGTCGAGAGAGACTTGTCCATAGAGATTTCAACATGAGAGCGGGTCAGCACAAGAGAGAAACCAACACAAATAACAAAAATACAATCCTACCTATACCACTTTCGCAGGTGTTCTCGATTGCATTTAGCGTATGCAACAAGCCTTTAAACCCCTAGGTTTCCCCTAGAGGACGAGTTGTAGTCTCGTGAGGGTTTGCAGCAATGTTACCCACAAACATTAAATAAACTGACCAGAAAAATGAAATGAAAAGCTGGGTTGCCTCCCAGGAGCGCTAAGTTTACTGTCTATCCTAAAACAACATCAAACAAACTACCCTAGTCCTATGAAAGCAGGGGAAAGACTACTCAGTAATGCCACAAGGTTCCTCTTCTGACCAATATCTAGATAAATTTCTCAGTAAATTCCTCAACAGGATCATCCAAAAGCCCCTTTTGCAATAGGCTTTGATGCCCTGGAGTATGAATGGCCAGAGAGACTTATGTACCTTAGTAAAAATTTGCCGTTGGTCCGCCTGAGGTATCCAAAGTATATATGATTCACCTGTGTCAGAAAAAGTTTCGAAGTTAGTATCCCATGGTGAATCAGAGACTACAAGTAGATTAAATTGAGAAAAATTTTCAGGAAGTGGTGTAGTCTCAACACATTCTGAAGTATCGGACTTCGGTTTAATTTTTAGCTCCCCCTCCCTTAATGGTAAATAGTGAGGATTTGGGGAGTGAGGGGCTTCATAGTAAGGGCGCGCTTGGTCCGTGACAACCACCGAGGTGGTGTCATGCAAGGAATCCACCTTTTCTTATATCATGAGGTCGTTGGAATCCACAAGGTGTGCCAAGCATGAGTTGAAAGATGTTGAAAAATCAGCTGGGAGTGACTTGTCTCCTGCATCGAAATCTGTGATGGTGAGCCCAAGGATTCTATCGTCTTTTGAAGTAGATGGACGCATGCTCGCTTGCTCTTGTTCTTCACAAACAGATAGACAATCAATAGGTAAAGAATTTCTGTGAAGACTCTGGTCATTGAAGCTTCTCAGTGGAGGCATTGAATTATCTAAAGTGTGTAGCTCAGATTGTGGCCTTATCTGGGTAGTTTTAAATTCCAGAGTTATATCAAGCAAATCGTCCATCGCCCGAATCATATCATCATTCAATTCAGGGCAGTGGTCCAAACAGGTATCACAAGGGTTGGAAGGATTAGGTGAAAGTGGTTCATTCTCCACATTCAAATCAGTCATTTCAGACAGGTGGAGTACATCATTATGGTTGGCAACTTCTTGAACCTCTTGATCATTGGCAGGAGCCACACTTGAGATTGAATTCCAATACTCATCATCATCCAGTTCCGTGCAGTGTGAACTTGGGATGGGATCACATTCCTTACATTCTACTCCTAAATTGGGTTAAGGTTCGAATAAACTAACTTCTACCTCATCAATATAATCATGTATGTCATGTGAGTGAAGTGTGTTACAATCATTATATTTGAAAGACACCCACGTCTCTTGATCATTCCTTTGGACAATCATTGAGATCGACTCATCGGGAAATTGAACCATCTGCTCATTAATAGACTCCGATTCCTCATTCGTAATTTCAGTTTCTGCCACAAGCGAGTTATGATCACTTTCTTCAAATTCTGCTTCTAGATTAGGATGAGGCTGGGATAACCTAGCCTCTTCCTTCTCCATAAGTTGTGACTGAATGATTGGAATTGAGGATTTGAGCAATTCACATGATTGTATGACAAGTTGATTGAATTGCTCTTGTGCTTTCATGATCTTTTGAAGTGAATCCTCTTGGATTGTTTCTGATTGGGTTTTAAAAGTAGAGGACCCAAGAGAATTATCACTATGATATATAGCTGGTTCAGCTTCCTGACATTGATGTTTCCATTGATTATAGTCATACGGATCATATATGGAAGAATCTGATGGTTGGTAATACTTATTATCACTCATAATATAATCACGCATTATTTTCTTTTTCTCTGATGGGTGATAATAATTCTCACTCCCATAGTTATGATAACCCCAACATTCACGTACTGTTTTATTAATTCGTGGGGCATAATTGTTCTCCTGCATATGATCGCGTAAGGACTTCTTAACCAATGGATCGTTATACTCTAGTCGGTTCTCGATGATTGTTTCAGGAAAATTCTGAGACATAGGTTGATTTCTATCACCATACATCCCTTCACACTTTTTCGCATGCTCAAAAGCTATTTCAGCATATTGACGTTCCCACTCGTGCATATACATGGTGAAGCCCGAACTCCGAATCTAATCCTAAGAAAAACAAAAGAAAAGATCCTACAACAGTATGGAAAGTAAGAGGAGGAGAAGTTAGAAGGAAGGTACCAACTAGAAGTTCCTATGTTAATATTCTGCAAAAGAAAACAAAAGAGATTAGTTCCTAAAATAGAAAATCTAAAATTAGAAAGTTCGTATAATTGAAATAAAGAGTTAGTTTCTAAAAAGGAAAGTTCCCTAAACCTATAAAGTTTCTAAAATAGAAAATTTAAGCCTAAAATAAACAAAATTTCTAAAAATAAACTAATTCCTAAAAAGGAAGGTTTCTAAAAATAAAATAAAGGAAAGATGAGTTAGTTTCTAAAATTAGAAAAAAATAAAAATAAAAAAATCTCTAAAAAGGAAAATAACTAACTTAGTTTCTAAAAACAAAAGAGGAAAGTTTCTAAAAAATAAACTAGTTCCTAAAAATAGAAAAACACTACAATTAAAAAAATTTCTAAAAGGAGAAAAGAAAACCTAAATTTAGAAAGTTTCTACAAATAATTAGGAAAGTTATAATCCTAAAGTTAGAAATTTCTAAAAAAAAAAACTAATCTTAAAAGAGAAAGTGATGTTAGTTTCTAAAAAGGGAAAAATTTCTAAAATTAGAAGATAGAAAATTCCTAAAATTAAAAGAAAGCCTAGAATTAGAAAAGTTCTAAAAAAATAAAAAGTTAGTTTCTAAAAAGGAACCCTAGAATAAGAAATTTCTAAAACTAAAATTCTAATTCTAAAAATAGAAAAAGTAGAGAAATTAGAAAGGGATTACCAAATTAGAAGTTTATGTCAGGCTCCTACAAAACAGGAAGAAAGTTAGTTTCTAGAAATTAAAAAAAAAAAAAACTATTCTATCTTAAAATTAGAAAATTCTAATCTTAAACTAATCCTAAAACTAGTTAATCTCAGAATACGCAACCGTCAGTCCCCGACAACGGCGCCAAAAACTTGTTCACTCCCCAAGTATAGGGTTGTGATGTAGTAATAAACTCGGTGAGACCGAGGTCAAATCCACAGGGACTGAAACCTGTACGTAATCTAAAAGTAACTAGAACTAGAACTAGAAAAAGATGAACTCTAAATCAGGTGAATATGAGTGAATAATGGTGAAATAGGAAACTAAAATTTATAGAATTCAAAAGTAAGAAACTAGGGATTCAGAGGATCCACTTATAGAGATCAGAGAGATCTATGCTCGATTCATGAACTCAACTGGACTTAGAGTCCCATCCTCATCCAATTGGAAGATATGTCTTTAAAACGCAACCTGAACTTCCTTTGATCTAATCTTCAAAGAGATGAAAGGTATGAATGTTAGGAAGAGTTTTGTCATCCAACCATGCCTGTGAGACGATGATGAACAAATGTGGTTCCTAAATTAATACCTCCATAATGCTAAGAACATGCTCAAAGTTATCGCAGATCTATCGTAATTTCAGTCACAACAAACCATTAAAAAATGAAAGCATTCCTATTAATCAAATTAAATCAAACTTCAATTAGTCACAAATCCAAGCCATAGAGATCTCCCATCACGCCACAAGCTTCACCTCTTAGCCCCAGCTAAGAGATTTAGCCCGACATGGTGGGCCTAGAACCCTTAAACAAAATCAAAAATAAAAAGAAGACAAAATAAAACACAAACTAATCTCTCTCACATGTAGACGTCCAAGCTGGAGCCCAGATCCCCCTTTTTTTCTCTTTTCTTCTCTTTTATACGCAATGAAGGTAATGGGCAAGGGTCGGAAGAGTTTAGGAAAGACGGCTTGGCCGCGGAATTGCCTCGCGTGCGCTGACAAACTAGTAAAAATTCAAATGGAAGCTCCCTTTACGCAGCCTAGCTATGTGTTTGATATAATCTTCAACAAAATCCTTCATCCGATGCACGATCCAACCCATTCGTGCACCTTGAGCTTAATCGGCCCCACCTTGGAATCCGGTTTTGAACGGCCAAGATCGCCGGACCGATCCCGCCATGTCCGCAAAAAAGCCCCGGAGCGCCCCAGTCCCGGACGCGTCAGAAATGTGGTCCGCGGACGGTGAGTTCATCGTGACGTTGGTGGGGCCCACTTTACCGATGTTTTGCGAAATCCACACCGTCCAATGTATTTTCTTGAAAAACCACCAAGAATGGTCGGTTTTTAAGGTCCATGACATGGCTCGAGAAGAAATCACAATGAAATCTATTTTGAATGTCCCAAGGCAAAGCCCACTTCAGGTCGCCGATCGCACACGTGTGCATATATTTTGCAAAGTGACAACATGGTTTTGTAGATCTTGAAGCTCTCACACGGTGGACGGTCGGGACGGGACGTACAGATCATTGGTGGGGCCCCACTCCATTCGCAAAACGGACAGCCGTCCTGACGCGACAGAAAGCATCGGATTTTGTCCGCCGTGACGCCGGTGGAGCCCAAGATCGACGTTGGATAGAAATCCATTCGACCATTAGATTGGTCTCGCAAAACCGGTTGGGATTGGTGCTGTTCGGATCGCATTTGGTGAGTCCTCAAGAATGCCGTTTCTACCGTCTCGAATGGCGTTTGATCTCGTATTCTTCGCGTGTGTATGCACGGGTTTGAAAACATCCCTTTGTACGGTCGGTTATACCTTCTGGAACTAATGGACGGACCAGATCATCCATATAATGGACGGTGTGGGCCCACTTCGTGGTTCAGCGGACGCACGTCCGTCTCTCTGGCGGAAAACGTAATTTCCGTTTTGGTTTTTTTAGAAATAATCGGGTCAGCAAAATGGTTGACCGTGTCTTGGTCCGGTGCACAACCGGTAAAAGTGTATTATGTACACGCATGTGTACAAGTGGGGTCCAATCTGATCTTTTTGCGTAATCCTCTCCGTCCATTCGTGTTTTCATCTTATTTTAACCGTGGGGACCAAATATGAAGCGTATCCGACAGCAGGTGGGCCCCATTTAATGAATTAAGGGGATGATCTGGCTGTTGAGCCACTTCCCGAGATATTCAATGGATGAAATTTTAAGTGTACGGCTAATTTATGGACCCCAGGTCACATATGAAGTTTTGAGCCAATTGGATGGCAGTAACCCTATGATCTTGCATTTTGGTTGGTTTTCGGGCCCCTTTAACGTGAATGACTTGACTTTCTTGGATCCTTGGCGTGTAAACTCTTCAATCTTGGTCCTCTAGAGTCCGTCCCTTGCCTTGGTGTCTTCAGATCATTAAATCCATGCTTTTATCATCCTTTCCAGTCATATGTTCTCAAATACACCCTGCATCACAAACACAGTTAAAATCAGGCGTTAAACAGTATCATGCTCGTAAATTCAGGTAATAAATGGGGTCTAATATGTAATATTTGACCCTCAACACTTCTCAATATCAAACTTGTCGTTTCCCATTATTACTAATCCTACAGATTCAGATCTGTGCCCCAACGATTGCTCTGATACCACTTGTTGGGGATTTGTGCTGCGGAATTACACAAATCTATATCTTGAATAGCAATCTAAGAGCATCAAGCAATCACAAGAGAACACAAAGATTTAACGTGAAAAACCCTTTTGAAAAAAAATCACAGCACAAAGCGATAGAAATCCACTATGAAAATAGAAATTACAAATAGAGAGGACTTACCTGATTCGAACAACCTTGAATCTCACCCTTGCTACACCCTTTGATAACCCTATAACCATTTTAGAAAACCTTTAAGAAGCCTTGGAATCCTTTAGAATAGCCCTAGGGACCCCTATTTATAGTTTAGGAAACTTCACTTACTACTTTGAAAAAGTCCAGAAATCGCCTCAAATTTACGCAGTCCGTACGTAGTCTGCGTAACCTTCGACTAGTCAAGCCAGGTCTTTGATTGGTCGAAGGACCCCTTCCACCGGTCGAGCTTGTCCCTCGACTAGTCGAGCATCCCGGACATCCAAAATACATACTCGCTGGACTTCAAGTCGAGCCAGTCCCTCGACTGGTCGAGCAGCCCAGAAAATTGAAGACATCAATTTCTGACAACATACATCACGGTGGCCACTCAAAGCTATTTCCGAGAGGGGGAAGGATGCAATTGGCATAAGTGGTGAGTGACCATTTTTTTAACACTCCACTGTTGGCCGTTCAAAGTTGTTTCCAGGAGGGGGAAGGACGCAATCGGCATAAATGGTGAGTGACCTTTTTTAAAACACTCCACTGTTACCCACCCGCACTGGGGAATTGATACCATGACCTCGGCGTTGAAATGAGGTATATATCTTCACTCAGTCTACCACTTGAGCCATGG